>MCFG01000113.1:40000-152500 GCA_002104895.1 Anaeromyces robustus | reverse complement strand
AGTGGTCTATTAAAACCAGTAATAAAAAGAGGATTTACCCACCAATATGTTATTTTAGATAATAACGATGCCTTAGTGTATGGTGTTGGTTGTGGCTTCTTTGGTACAGGTATTTCTTTTTTAAAAAACATTTATTTTATATTATTATTTTATTTTTATAATTTTCAATAACTTTTTATTATATACTTAATTTTTAAATTATTTTAATTATTTTAAATTATTTATTATTATTTTATTGTTTATTTTTCTTTTTATTTTTTTTTATTTTAATATATATATTTTTTTTTCTCTTTATCTTGTATTATCTTTCTATCTACTTAATTTATCTTTATGTTTTACTCCCTATTTGAGAAAATAAAAAGAAAAAAAAAAGTGAAAAAAATGAAAAAAAAAAAAAAAAAAGTGAAAAAAAAAAATAAAAAAATTAAAATTTATGGTATAAAAAAAAACTATAATAAATTTTATTTATTATAAAATTGACATCATATATTAGATTAAATTTATTTTTAATATAAAAAATTAAATAAAATTTTTTTTGACAAATTAAATTGAAAAAAAAAAAAAAAATTTCAAAAACAGATCATTACTAATTTATATATTAAACAATACTTGTTAGAGAATGTGTTGCATTTCGCAATGTTGCATTTCGCAATATTATATGGGGCGCATATTAAATTTTTGCAATGAGGCGCATAAAAAACAAATAAAAAAATGAAAATTTTTTAACACAAATTATGAAAGCCACGTTATGAAATAAAATAAAATAGAATTTAAAAAAATTAAATAAATAAATAAAAAATATATATATAAATAAATGAATAGAAAAATAAACAAATAAATAAATATTTCTTTTTTTATTAATTACTTAATTACAAAAAAAAAAAAAAAGTAAAAAAATTAAAAAAAAAAAAATTTATTATAAAATTAAATATATTTATTTTATTTTTTTGATAAATGAATAATAATAAAAAAAATAAAAGATAATAAATAATATAACAGTATTATATATATATATTTATTAAAAAGACGTTAACAAATAATAAATAAAAAATAATATAAACTTTAGAATAAAGAAAAGAAACAAATAAATAAATAAATATTTTTTTATTAATTACTTATTTACGAAAAAAAAAATATAAAAATAAAAATTCATTATAAAATTAAATATTTTTATAAAATTTTTTGATTTGAAATATTAAAAAAAAATTCAATATTATTAAAATATTAAATAAAAAATATAATTAAATAAAAAAAATATTCAAAAAATATTCAATATTATTAAAATATTAAATAAAAAATATTGAAGAAATATTCAATATCATTAAATAAAAAAAATATTCAAAAAATATTCAATATTATTAAAATATTAAATAAAAAATATTGAAGAAATATTCAATATCATTAAATAAAAAAAATATTGAAGAAATATTCAATATCATTAAATAAAAAAAATAAATAAAATATTATTAAAATACTAAAAAAATATTCAATATTAAAAATATTTAATATTATTAAATCATTAAATAAAAAAATATTATTAAATAAAAAAATATTATTAAATAATAATTCTTTATATTATATTTTTATTTATTTAATTATTTATACAATAATGCGCCCCATTGCGAAATGCAACATTGCGAAATGCAACATTGCGAAATGCAACCTACAAATCTTTGTCATGCGCCCCATTGCGAAATGCAACATTGCGAAATGCAACTCTCCCCTTGTTAGAATTCCTGAAATAATTGACAAATTAAATTATGACAATTAATACATTGATAATTAGAATACATAGATTATTCGATTTTATGTAAATGTGATCACGTAATGATGATTAGAACACGTGTTCACATATTAATGGTTAATTTTATGTACGCCACAATAAATTTATTATTGTATAAATATATGTATTTTTCATTTCTTTAAATCAATGTAATTACCAAAATAATAAATATTATTTTTATTAAAATTATTAATAAATAAAGTTTATTATAAAACAAAACCTTATTAAAATTTACAATACTAATATTAATATAAGAACTATGGTATATATTTCCACTTTTCCGCCTAACAAAAATCCGATACATTTAATTATAAAACGTAATATAACTGCAAATTTTTTATAATCTATAATGAATAAAAATACTTTAACATTAAAATTACATAATAATAATAATAAATGTTTATCAATTGAATTTTTATAAATTTTTACAATATATATCATATATTAATAAAATAATAATTTAAATGAAATATAAATAAAGCTATCATTTAAAAAAGTATAATCAAATTAATTATTTAATAATAACATTATATAATCAATAAAATTATTTTAAAAAGAATATTGTTTAATTAAATCAATTAAATTATTAATGATTTTATTTTAATACTTTGTAAATTCATAATCTTAACAAAAAAAAAAAAATTATATTTATTTTTTTAAATATATATATTTTTTCCTATTATTTATATTTATATTCAATGTATAAATATTTATTGAATTACCATATTTTTTATAATTCTATTGTTTGTAGTTCTACTATTTGTTTGGTTCATTAGCATGCTATAATATTTAATAATAAAATAATCATTTATAAATCAATTGATTTTAAATTATTTTATATAATAGTATAATTATATACAACCAAAATTTCTATATTACAATAATCTAACCTAAAATCCAACAAAAGCCTAACCTTTATATTTTTCATTTACAAAAGAATTATTTTAAAGTTTTAATTAAAAATTAATTGTATTTTAAATATATAATTAAATTTTACGAATGGAAAAATTTAATAAATAAATAAATAAATAAATAAATAAATAAATAAATAAATAAATAAATAAATGATAACTATTAATGATAAGAGAAATAATTATTAAAAAAAAGAAAAAAAAAGGAAAATTAACAACTATGTAAATTTATAATAATATAATAATAATAAAAACAATATAAATATTATTATAATTATGTTGTTTTACCAAGGTATTAATATGTATATATCTGTATTTATATATAATTTTCTGAATAATAAAGTATTAGCATTAACGGTCATATTTATTTTGAATAAGATGAAAAAAATTTTTAACAAAATAATAGATAAAATATGTGATTATTATTTACTATATAATGTTGTATATGAATATAAATTAGATTATGAAATATGTATTATATTATTTATTATAGTAGTTTTTTTTCTTTATTTATTAATATTAATAAATAATTTATAATTTATATAATTTTAATTTTATATTATTAATTATGTTGATTATTCCAATTTTTGTATTCTAGAATTATGAATAACAAAATTATCAAAAAATTAGTATAATTGATAACAAAAAAATATGTATGGAAAAAGATAATAATTTAAAAAACAATAGATAAAATCAATAAATAAATGAATAAATAAATGAATAAATAAATAAATAAATAAATGAATAAATAAATGAATAAATAAATTAATAAATGAATAAATAAATGAATAAATAAATTAATAAATGAATAAATAAATTAATAAATAAATTAATAAATGAATAAATAAATGAATAAATAAATGAATAAATAAATTAATAAATAAATTTAATTAATTTTTATAATTAATTTTTTTTTTAAATAATTTTTATTTATTTGCTTATTTATTTATTTTTATAATTATAGAAAAAAAAGTCTTTTAAATACTATTTAGTATAATGATAGTGATTTAATATTAAAAAATATTTTATTAACTATAACTGATAATAAATACTTAATTAAAATTGAATATATTTAATGTTGAAGTTGAAAATAATAATTTAAATTATTTTCTTTGACAATATTGTAAGTTTTAAATATTATAATTTAAATTTGAAAAATAAAAATGAATAAACAAACAAATAAATAAATTAATAATAACAATAATAAATGAATAAATATTAAAATAATATTAAACAAATAAAGAATTGATAGAAAAGTAGATAATTTATACTAGAATTGATTATTAATTATAAAATATTAAATTGTAGATATGAGAATAGATTATTAATTAGAAAATTAAGTAGTTGATATAAGAATAGATTATTATTTATAAATAAATTATTTAAATTATAACAATATTCAATAGAATAAAGAATTATAATTAAATTTAAAATGTAAAAAATAATTTTTATGAAAAAATATAATATTTATATATTTAAAATAATATTATGCTATTGTTATTATACCATTTATATTTTTTCTATTAATATTATTGTATATTATTTTTTTATTAATTTTATTGTATATTATATTTTTATTATTTGAATACAGGTTAAAAAATCATTCTTAAAATTTCCATAAAATTTGTCTATATAATAATAATAATAATAATAATAATAATAATAATAATAATAATAAATATATAACAAATAACATATAACAAATAACATATAATAAATAACATATAATATATAACAAATAATATATAATATATAATATATAATATATAATATACAACATATAATATAATAACATAACATATAATAAATAATATTACAAGAACAAATAACAAATAAAAATATTCAAAATTATAATATATATTATTATATAGTATATTATCTTTAATTGCTTATCCTTTTTTTTAATATATTATTATTATTATTATTAAATATACTAAGAAGAAATAAAGTAAAAGATAACTATATATGTAATATAATTATAATCTTAAGACTCTTAAAATAACGACAAATTAAGAATTTTATATAAAGAATAATTATAAGATCATATAAATATATATTAATATATATTAATATATAAAATATAAAATTGAAATATATGATGGGATTATCACTAATATTATGGAATTTTAAGATATTTAAAAGACATTGAATACTTATATTTTTACGTGATAAATTAATTTAATATTGGTGGTAGTCTTGATAAAACTATTATATATTCTATACTAATTTATTTTCTTCCATATCTTTATTTAATTAGTTATTAGAATACTATATAAATATTATTAATAAATATTATCTTTTTTATTTCTTTTTATATTAACCATTAATTAATTAATTAATTAATTGATTAATTAATTAATTAATTAATTAATTAATTATTGTTAATTCATTAATTAATATTTTATATTCGCATATTCATTCATTTTTATTAATTTAAAAGCACGAAATACAAATATACTGTGTAATAACGATAATAATTAAATATAAAGACAATAAAATTATAACTATTATCCATAGATAAATAATTAAAACTCAAAGAACAAAACAATAACGAAAAGCAAAATTGAAAAATACAATAAAAAAAAAACAAAAAAACGTTAAAACAAAACAAAATAAAACAAAACAAAACAAAATAAAAAATAAAATAAAATAAATAAAATAAAATAAAATAAAATAAAATAAAATAAAATAAAATAAAATAAAATAAAATAAAATAAAATAAAATAAAATAAAATAAAATAAAATAAAACAATATAAAATAAATAAATAATAATAATAATAATAAACTAAAAACACATACACACATAAAAAAAAAAAAAAAAAAAAAAAAAAAACAGAAATAAAAGCAATATCAAAGATAAAATCAATAATTAATATAAGAAAATTAATAGTAATAATAAAATAGTATATTGGATAGTAATATAATGGATAACGTTATTTTTTTAATAATGTTTATTAATTAAATGTGTTCCAATATATAATAGTTTTGTATTAAATAATAAGTTAAAATTAATTTTATTCCATTCCTTTTAAGAATATCATTTTTATTTATTTATTAGTATCTTAGTTAAGTACAATGGAAAGTAATGATTCTAATAAAGTTAGTTAAATGCTATTTATAATTATTTATTAATATTAATAACATATATTATTTCATTGAATATTTATTATTAATTTATTTAAATAATATTATTATTTATTTTAAATAAATAGTTATATGCAAAATCAATAAATATTCCCTTTTCAGGATCACATGAAAATTTACCAGTAGAACAAATTCAGAGTTATAATAGTAATTATTAAAATATTAAAAAAGATAATTCTTTTATTATATTATTTTCTTTTTATTTATATATAATATTATTATAATGCTAATTAATATTTGTAATTTTTTTTTTTATTTTTATCAATTTAATGAATTTTCTCATTGTTATTTTATTTTAATTGTATTATATAATATAGCTTTTAGTTATTCAGAAGATAATTCAATACAAAGTACTTTTGATAATGATGCATTAAGAGATAATATACAATTGAAAAATAATCATGAGAAATGTTCACTTGAATTTAAAAAAAATGATATAAGTTCATCACATGAAATAAATAAAAGAAGAACTTCTGCATTATCTTCAGCACTTCGTGCAAAATTTAGTGATGTAAACAATGATAATGATAATAGTGTTAATCAAATTGATTTAAATAAGTACAATTATATAAATGATACGGAAATTATTAAAATAGATGATAATAATAATGTTTCTGATAATACTAATGATACCAATAAAAACATTGATTTTAAAGTAGAAACTATAAATCAAAATGATACCAATAATAGTAAACCACCAAAGGCAATTAATATTATTAATGATACCAATAATATTATATCGAATCATTCTAAAAAAGAAAAATCAAATAATATTTTTTCTTTAAATACTTCTCATAATAAAAATAAATTGTCATTGATACCGTATGATAAAGAAAAAATTTTAAGTGTATTACGTTTTGCAAATAGTGAAGCAGATTTATTGGATGTAGATAAACGAGATAAATTTTTGGATGTGAATGTTGAATATAATAAATCTAAATCTAAATCTAATAGTGTAAACTGTGATGAATTTTTTAATGCTAAACATAATAAAAATATTTGTCGTTCTTGTCAAAAGAAACTCAAAGATCAATTAAATAGAGCACATCATGATAATTTTATATCACTTAATTCTCCTGTTAATATAAGTAATATTAATTCCATTGATATTATAGGTGCTGGAAATGATCGTAATAGTATAACCACTAATACATTGAATCGAATGTTAAATTCACCATCTTATGGTCAACTTCCAATTGAACCTTTAGAAAAATTAAAGAATACAAATAATAATGAAAAAACAAATGCAATTATTAATTATTATAAAGATGATTCATTAAATGATAAATTAGAAAAATTGCCTCAAATTTCAATATCTGAGAAAGTATTAAATACAGAGAAACAAGAAAAAGAGTGTGATATAAATAATGAATCTTCTATGGAAAAAAAAATATATTCATTATCTTTAAATGATAGTGATATATTAAAAGATAGTACAACATCTCTTACACCATTAACTCAATTAAATAATGCTCCATGTATATTTGAAAATGAAATTTCAATTTTTCATCCAAATAAATCATTTGAAAATATAAATATAGAACCTGAAAGTAATATAGAAAATAGTTTATATCGTCAAAAAAATTGTCAAAATAATGATGATATTGATATTAATGATAAAATAATTAATAATAATAATAATAATAATAATAATAATAATAATAATAATAATAATAATAATAATAATAATAATAATAATAATAATAATAATAATAATAATAATAATAATAATAATAATAATAATAGCAATAATAATAATAACAATAATAATAACAATAGCAATAATAATAATAACAATAATAATAATAAAGATAAAAATGAAACAAATAATAAAACCATTACTAATGAAAGCGTTGCTTTTAATATTGATAGTCATATTCAAGATTTTTTACAACAAGATAATATAAATGATAGTATTATACAATATGATACTAATCCGGATTTATTAATAACACCATCATCATTTAATAATAATATTATTATTAATAATAATAGCGTTATTAATGATAACAATATTAACAATAATCAAATTAATAATAAAATTTTTAATAATCAGGATAATGATAATGTTACTACTATTGATAGTGATACTAATATAATTAATAATACTAATACTAATGATCCAACTGTTAATAGTGATACTAATGTAACCAATAATACTAACATTAATATTAATACTAATGATAATTATATAAATAATGATAATAATAATTATAAAATAGATAAAAGTAATAAAGAATGTAAAGAGGAAAAACAAAATAATGAAACTAAAGTTAAATTCAATGAAAATCTTTATAAAGCTTCTTCAACTTCAAAACTTAATAGAAATGAAAGTTTATCAAACAGAAATAGTTTTCATCTTATTCATTCAAATTCTGATATTATTAATAATTTTAGTAAGAATGATAGTTTAATAAGTTTTGATTTATCCAATGAAGAAAAAGGTCATATACCAAGATTTAGTAATATATCAAAAAGTAGTTTTGATGAAGAAGATATTCGAGCATGTTCTTTTGAAAATGAAGATGATTTAATTGAAAATATGCTTGATAAATCTTCACCAACTTCTTTACCTTTATTACCATATGGTCATCAAGTAGGTGGTCATGCTCCATTTTTAAGATTTTCAGATAAAGCATTGTGTAAATTAATGAATCCTGCTGAAAAAGCATTTTATGAATCTATTAATAATTATTATCCTCAATTAAGACCATTTATTCCAGGATATTATGGTGTTATAAATGTATACTTTAATAATAATGGAAATAATAATGTATGGCCAGAAAATGTTCCAGTCGCTATAATAGAAAATGAAAATTATGATCAATCATCATTTGATTCTTTGAATACTAAATCATCTTCACAATCATTAAGTAGTTCTCCATGTAATGATTATTCCAATCGTACTCATGGTCCTTGTAGTGCATGTGGTAAATCAAATATATCACCCTCATTATCACATAATAATTCTGATATTTCTATAAATAATCCATCAAATGATAATGTTAACTTGAATCCAAGAAATAAAAGTAGAAATATAAATATTAATAATAATAATTTAACTAATACTGAAAAAAATATATCATTGGAATATTTATCATCTTACAATGGTGGTGATTCTCGGATGCATTTTAATTATTATCAAAAGCTTCGTGAAAAAGTATTACGTGATGCTTTAACAGCACAAAATCGTAGATACAGATATTCCCAATTACATGCATCTTCAGTAGCAAAATTAAAAAGAAGACATTCATTAAATGCATTAACCAGTAATGAATATCAAGGATTTACACCATTAATAGAAAAGAAATCTGATGTTAAAAAATATTTAGATAATAATTTAGTTGGGGAAAGTATAAATCCTTGGTCTTTACATTGTCTTAATAATCAAATTAATAAATTAGGACAAAATGATAAAGAAAGTCAAAAACCTCAACAATTTATATTAATAGAAGATTTAACCTATGGTATGAAATATCCATGCATTTTAGATCTTAAGATGGGAACTCGACAACATGGCGTTGATGCTACTCCACAAAAAAGAAAATCTCAAGAAAAGAAATGTGAATCAACAACAAGTAAATTATTTGGTGTTCGAATGTGTGGCATGCAGGTATATATATATAAGTATAAATATCATATAGTATTTTTTTTATTTAATATTTATTTATTTATTTATTTATTTTATTATTTATTATTATTATTATTATTATTATTATTATTATTATTATTATTATTATTATTATTATTATTATTATTATTATTATTATTATTAATATATAAAACAAACGTATCATTTTTTAATGAATTTTACTAATTTATAAATTTTGTTAATGATATTTGTTTTTTTATATGCTATTTAAATCAGGTATATAAAACAACCACAAAAACATTTGAATATTCTGATAAATATAAAGGAAGAAAAATTGTTGCATCTCATTTCAAAGAAGGTTTATTATCATTTCTTGATAATGGCGAAAAATTATTAGTAGGATTTATACCAAAAATTATTGAGAAATTAAAAACTTTATATTCAGTTGTCGAACAATTAAATACTTCTCGTTTTTATGCAAGTAGTTTGATGTTATTTTACGATGGTGCTTGGGCTGATGCTGATGAAGAATCTGAAAATAGTAGCAATATGCTTTTAATTCATCAATCAAATGATGATATATATAATAATTTAGATGATGATCCTGAATCTTATTCAACGGTTCAACGATGTTTAGCGAATAAAGAAGTTGTTGTTCATTTAATTGATTTTGCACATTGTACAAATGAAGCACATTTAATGGTTTCAAGTGATCCAAAGAAAAGAGGTAATATTGATGTAACAAAACCCGTAATTAATCCTAAAACTGGTAAAGAAGAAAATTATATATTAGTACCATTTCCACCAACACATAAAGGTTCAGATATGGGATATTTATTGGGTGTACGGAATTTAATTATGTTTTTCGAAGAAATATATAGAGATTTCGGTTCAAATGGCCATGTATATAAAAAAGATTATTTAGACATATATAATAAATCAGATTCTAATTCTAATTCAAATTCAAATTCAAATTCTAATTCAAATTCTAATTCTAATTCTAAATCAAATACCAATTCTAAATCAAATACCAATTCTAAATCAAATACTAATTCTAAATCAAATACCAATTCTAAATCAAATACCAACTCTTAATGAATTATATTTTATATCATAAGATTCATAAATAATAATAATAATAATAGTAATAATAATAATAATAAAAGTAATAATAATAATAATAATAATAATAATAATAGTATAAATATTAGTAATAATATTATTAAAAAAATGTTTATAATTTTTATGTTTATTATTTTAGTATTATATTAAATAATATATTAGTAAAAAATAAACAAATAAATAAAAAAATTAATTAAAATAAAGCGTTAACAACAAATATATATATAAAGAAACTATATAATAATATAATAATTTTAAATATTTTAAAATATTAATATTTATATGTAATATTATAATAAAATTATTATTATTATTATTATTATTATTATTTCATTCTTTTTTCATATATATAATATATAATAATAATAATAATTCATTTCTTTAAATATAAATTGATATAAGTTAATAAATATAAATCAATAAATAAATCAATAAATATTATAAAAAAAAAAAAAATAATAAAAAAAATATAAAAAATATATATATATATAAAATTAAATATTGATACAAATATTTTGTATTTATTTTATTTTATTTTATTTTTTTGTGTCATATATTTATATTTATATTTATATTTATATACATTTTAATATTTATTATATTTAAAAATAAATAAATATTGTATGTTTAAATAGATTTTTTTTTATTAATAAATATACTCATTATTATTTTTTTTTTTAATTGAGGATTTTTTTTTTTTGAATGATTGTTATTTTAATTAAAATAGCTGTATAATAATTATTTAAAGAAGTTGTATTTTTGTTGATGTTATTTTTAATATTAGTGTTTACTTGGGAACATATATTTAATATATATACATAAATTTAATCAACAATTTCAAGGTTACTATATAAAAATAATTTGTATTATAAATAAAGTTAAAAAAAAAAAAAATAATAATTAATTATTGTTATTATTATTATGAATATGAAATTTATTAGTTTAATATATATAAATATTACATTTGTGAGAGTTTAGTTAAATTTTCAATAGAATCGGGGATTGGACCAATAATTTGATTATTACATAAAAACCTAAATATAAAATTTATATGTTATAATTTTTTTTTTTTTAATTTTATATTAACATATAAAAAATTAAATAATTTATTATTAAATAATTACAATAATGAAAGATTGATTAAATAACCGATAGAATCAGGTATTTGTCCATTTAATAGATTGGAATCCAAACGTCTAAAGTATTAATAATCAATAGTTAATAATTAATTAATTATTTTTTTTTTTAAACTCAACATATATATATATAATGACATACAAATGAGTTAAATTTATTAAATTTCCAATTGAACATGGTATAGAACCCTCTAATTTATTATTATTTAGATATCTATAATAGGTTATCGATAAAAGATTTTTATATTATTATTACTAACATTGTTATTATTAATTATTTAAAAATTCTGATATACATATAAGATTTTTAATTTCTTACAGTCCAATTAATGTTTTCAATTGACATAAAGCTAAAGGAATATTACCGGATATTTGATTATTTTCAACATGTAATAATGTTAATTTATTTAAACTTCCAATATTATTTGGAATTTTTCCATGTAAATAGTTATTATTAAGCCATCTATAATATTAAATTAGATTAATAATATAAATAAATAAATAAATAAATAAATAAATAAATAAATAAATAAATAAATAAATAAATAAATAAATAAATAAATAAATAAATAAATAAATAAATATAAATGTGTTTACAGTCTTTCAAGATTTTGTAAATTTCCAATTGATTCCGGAATAGTTCCGTCTAAACAATTTAAGTTAATTAATCTTAAGAATTTATATGATATAAATAAAATAATAATAATAAATAATAATAATAATAATAATAATAATAATAATAAAAATATAAATAATTAATAATTAATAATAATAATAATAATAATAATAATAATAATAATAATAATAATAATAATAATAATAATAATAATAATAATAATAATAATAATAATAATAATAATAATAATAATAATAATAATAATAATAATATTAATAATAATAATAATAATAATAATAATAGTTTTATAATATTCATACAATGCTGTTAAGTTTTCTAAATCTCCAATAGTGTTAGGAATATTTCCGCTAAGTTGATTATTATCTAAACGACTATGTATATATTGTAATTTATATATTATAAATTTCCTTATATTTTACTAAAAATTTTTTATATAATATATATATCGTATTTATATTTTTAAATATTATATTACATTAAGTTCAGATTTTTTAGTTTTCCTATAGAACTTGGAATTTCACCATGTAGTTGATTAAGGTTAAGCCATCTATTTTTGAGAATATCATATATCATATAAATTTTAAACATAAATAAATTAATATTTATTATTGTTATATATAAAAAAATAAGTTATAAAGATTACAATCTATTTAAGTTTTTCATATGTCCTATTGATTCAGGTATTTCACCATTCAGATGATTTATATTTAATAATCTATGTAATATTTATTGTAATAATTTTTTAAAAAAAAATTTAAGTATGTTATTATTTATTTTTTAGTAATATTTAAAATTTTATTTATATTATTATTTTATAAAATATATACAATCCATTAAGTTTCTTCAAATCACCAATTGTAGATGGGATATTACCATCAATTTCATTATTATCAAGACGTCTATAAAAATATATAAAATAATTAATATATATTTTATATATGTGAAAGGAATATATTATTATATATATTACAATTCAGTTAAATTTTCTAGTTTTCCTAAAGTATCTGGTAGTGGTCCAATAAATTTATTATTTTGCATAGAACTTTTTTTAACAATGTTATATATTTAATATTATAGTATAATTTTTAATAATGTCATATATTTAATACAATTTTTAATTTTGGTATATATTTATATTATATAAGATATAAAATCCATACATAATAACTAATTCACTTAAATTTCCAATTGATTTTGGAATGACACCTGTTAATTGATTATTTCTCAAATATCTGTATAATGGTTTTATCAGTAAATTAAATTCATAAGAAATATTATAATATATGTAGATAAAAATTATAATATTGTATCAAATTTTACAGTTCAACTAAATTCTTTAATTCACCAATTTCCTTTGGAATTCTTCCACTTAATTGATTTTCTTCTAAATGTCTATTTATATATGATATTTTAATATTAATATGATAATAAGAATATTGTAAAATAAATAAATAAATAAATAAATAAATAAATAAATAAATAAATAAATAAATAAATAAATAAATAAATAAATAAATAAATAAATAAATAAATAAATAAATAAATAAATAAATATATAAATAAATAAATAAATAAATAAATAAATAAATAAATAAATAAATAAATAAATAAATAGATAGATATAATAATTACAATAATCTTAGATTTTTCAATTTTCCTATGGTATTAGGAATAATTCCAGAAAGTTGATTGAAATTAAGCCATCTAAGAGAGTGATATATATATATATGTTAATATTAATGTCTTTTATTATATTATTATTACTATTATATGTAAGATTATTACAATCTATTAAGACTTGCTAAATTTCCAATAGTAGATGGTATTGATCCTTCAAATTTATTAATATTAAGAAGTCTGTAATATATTATATATATTATATAATAATTAACAAATTAACAGCTTTTAGCAATATCTATATATATAATTATAAAATAATAATAGTTATATAATCATACAATCCATTCAAATTAACTAAATTTCCAATTGAATCAGGAATTTCACCACATAATTGATTATTATCTACACGGCTATATATAATTTATTTATATAAATATAGATGTATAATATATGTAGTTTAGTATATATATATATATTATAATATATTATTAATAAAATAATAAATAAAAAATTTCATATATGTTATCAATAATTATCGTACAATTCAGTTAGATTTATTAATTGTCCTATTGATGAAGGCAGTTTTCCTGAAAGTTGATTATTATGGATATATCTGTATATATAAATATTAAAAGTTATTAAATCTTTTATTTTATTTTTATGAAAATATTATTTAAAAATGAATATTAATATTACAATCCAATTAATTTGTTTAAACATCCAATCCATTGTGGAATGGTTCCATTTAATTGGTTGTTTTCTAAGTGCCTATAATAAGATATTGTTTAATACTGTTAATTTTGTCAAAAATACAAAATATTTAATAATATATCTGTTAATTTTAATAATTATTATAAATTACAATATTTTTAAATTTTTAAGCATTGCAAAATTATCTGGAATACGACCTTCTAATTGGTTAACATTTAACCATCTATTTTAATAAATTATAATAACATCATGTTAATACAATTATTATAAATATACTTCTTAATATTTTAAATATTTAAAATATCATGATTACTACTAACAATCTTTCGAGATTACAAAGATTTCCAATTGACTGAGGAATAGTACCTTTTAGTTTATTGATATTAATTAATCTATATTATAGAAAAATAATTATATACCAATTAGTATAAAACTAATTAAAAATATACTTTTTATAAACTAATTTATGTATAATATATTAATATAAAAATACTATATTTACAATCCTGTTAAGTTCTTTAAATTTCCAATAGTTTCAGGTATAGTTCCAGTTAATTGATTATTATCTAAACGACTATATATAATAATTAATATTAATTTATGTTTAATATATATTTAGTTTTATATATATAAATTATTATGTTTTAGTATAAAAATATATATTACAGTAAAGTAAGATTTGATAAATTTCCAATTGAGGAAGGAATTTTTCCACTTAACATATTATTATTTAACCATCTATTTTATATATATTACATTTTATAATATTTTAATATATTATACATAATTATACATATCTTTTTTCATCATTATTAATTATTAATATATATTATTTTACTAATTTATTATCATAAAAATTTACAATCTTAATAAACTTGTCATATTTCCTATAGAACTTGGAATACTTCCTGAAAATTTATTTACATTTAAACATCTATTCATATATATATTATATAGATCATAATTATATTTAAAAGTTTTTAGCATAATAGAGATTAAATTTATATTAATATATTATTACAATATATTTTATTTATATTACAATAATGTTAAGTTTCTCATATTTCCAATTGATGATGGTATTTCACCATCTAACATATTTGTATCAACACGTCTATATTATATATTATTTTAGATTTAATAGGAATATTAGTATATATAAAATAACCTTTAAATTACTAATTAAATATTTACAATTCTTGTAGATTAATTAAGTTTCCGATATTTTCTGGTAGTTTTCCTATAAGTAAATTATTTCTTATATATCTATATATATATATATATTATATTTAATATATTTATTTACTAATTTATTTTTTATATGTAGACAGGTAATTTTTTTAATATTACAATCCAGTCAAAGAAGTTAAATTTGTTATTTCATCTGGAATATTACCGCAAAGTTGATTATCTTCGAGATGTCTATGTGAATATTTTTTATTTTATTATTTGAAATATAATTATAAATAATTATTATGTATATTTTAGAAATTAATATATTAATTTATTGATTTGTATTATTACAATATTTTGATTTCTTTTAAATTTCCAATAGTTTTAGGGATATGAGAAGTTATATGATTGAAATTAATCCATCTTTTATTAAAAATATATATAATATTAATAAAAACTGATATATTTTCAAATAATAATATAGTATAATATATATATTGTAGATTTACAGTTCAGATAATTGCTCTAAATTGCCAATAGAATCTGGAATTTTTCCTGTTAATTGATTATTATTTAAATATCTATAATAATTATGTATTAGAAAAGGTAAAAAGAATTATTAATATTATATTAGATCATAAATTATCTATTGATATATTGAAATATATTTTTTATTTATTATTTATATAATTTCTTACAATCCATTTAATAATTTTAATTGACCAATTTCATATGGAATATTTCCTTCAATTTCATTATTTTCTAAATGACTAAATATGGTATTTAATAAATTTATTAGTTATAGTTTTTTATATTTTTTAATAATAATATATAGATATCATATTTCCATACATATATTTTAAACTTTCCATTTCTCCAATTCTAACTGGTATAGTTCCTTTTATTCTATTATTACTTATCCATCTTATATATGAAAAATAGATAAAAATAGTATTATTAATAATATAAAAATTATTATTATTTTAATTTATAGTTTAATATATTTACAATTCTACTAATTTTTTTAAGTTTCCAATAGAATTTGGAATTGGTCCAGTTAATTGATTAATATTTAAAATTCTTTATATAATAAATAATTAATTATATAAATATCTATCTTTTAGTAAAAATAAAAATATATATTATTATAATGTCATACAATATTATTAAATTGCTAAGATTTCCGATAGACTCTGGAATTAAACCTGATAATTGATTATTATCAAGACGTCTAATTTGAAATTTATATATTATATTGTTTAGTATTTTAAATAGAAAATATTCAAATAACTAATATTTTTATACTGACAATTGCAAAATATTTTCAAGTTTTCCAATAGAATCAGGAATTGATCCTTTTAAAGAGTTATTATTTAAATATCTATATATATATTTCATTATTTAATTATATTATTATTATTTTTATTTTTGTCATTATTATTATTATTATTATTATTATTATATATTTTATATATAGTATATCAAAGATTTCATACAATCCTATTAATTTTTGCAATTCACCAATTGATTCAGGAATAGATCCATCTATATAGTTATTATCTAAGTGCCTATAGATAAAAAAAGAATTAAAATATAAATAAAAAATTTATACACTTTTTTATATTTATTAATTTTAATCTATATTTTAACTTATAAAAAATTTTACATTAAATATAAATTTTTAAGGTTTCCAATAGATTCTGGAATAGATCCAGTGAGCTTATTGTTGTTTAATCCACTATATACATAATTATAATATAAATAATGATTAATTGAAAAATATTTATATGTATTTATATTTTTTATATATAATTGTATGTAACAATTACATGACTCTTAAATTTGTTAAATTTCCAATATTTTCAGGTATAAAACCGATAAATTCATTATGATCTAAACGTCTAAAAAAGATATAATAAAAAGAAATAATAATAATAATAATAATAATAATAATAATAATAATAATAATAATAATAATAATAATAATAATAATAATAATAATAATAATAATAATAATAATAATAATAATAATAATAATAATAATAATAATAATAATAATAATAATAATAATAATAATAATAATAATAATAATAATAATAATAATAATAATAATAATAATAATAATAATAATAATAATAATAATAATAATAATAATAATAATAATAATAATAATAATAATAATAATAATAATAATAATAATAATAATAATAATAATAATAATAATAATAATAATAATAATAATAATAATATAATAATAATAATAATAATAATAATAATAATAATAATAATAATAATAATAATAATAATAATAATAATAATAATAATAATAATAATAATAATAATAATAATAATAGTATAGTATGTTTTAGTAAATATAAATTTAAAAATTAAAATATTTTTTTTTTTTTTTACATTAATATATTTTTATAAACCATACAATTTTTTTAATTCAGATAGTTGACAAATTTCGGTTGGAATATTTTGACTTAATGAATTATTATTTAACCATCTAGTTAATATTATTGAATGTTTAAATATTAAAATAAAATATTAATATAAAATAATTACTAAACATATTTTAATTTCATATTAATTAATTAATAAAATATTTTACAATCTTCTTAAATTTCTTAAATTTCCTATTGTTTTTGGAATAGATCCTATAAAATGATTTTGGTTTAAGTATAATCTTTTTAAATTTACTAGTTTTCCAATACATTCTGGAATACATCCACTTAACATATTTTTATCAAATTTTCTTTTTATTTATTCAATTAAATAAAAAATATTAAATTAAATAAATTATTATATTTCAATTATGGGTATATGGTGGGTAAATATATTTAAATATATTATATGAAGTTGTAGAATATTCATAAAATTGTTATATTATTAAAGAAAAACTTACAAAACTTCAATTGATTTTAAATTTTCAATATTTTTAGGTATTTCACCGATTAATTCGTTATCTGATAAATATCTAATTAAAGTTTATTTTAATATTTTAATTAGATTAATAAATTTAATTTTTTTTAATATATATAATAAATATTATAATGTTATTTTATTTATACAGTTCAATTAAAGATGGTAATTCTAAAAGTGCTTCTGGTATTTCACCATTGAATCTATTGTTTTCCATTTGTCTATATATTTTATTTAAATAATTAGAAATAAATTGTTTTTATTTTTATTTTTTTATTCACAGATAATATTTTAATTTTTTAATGTTAATATTTAGTCATACAATATTATTAATTCTTTAAGGTTTCCTATGCTTTCTGGAATTTGACCTGATAAATAATTATTATCAAGATATCTAAAAAAAATAATATTACAATAAATATATAAATAAATTGATATTAAATTTTTTTTTTTTTTTGAATGAATATATTTTTATAATTATATTATCATTATATAATACAGTTCTTTTAATAAATCTAAATTTCCAATAGTTGTAGGAAGTCGACCTTCTAATATATTATTATCTAAATGACTAATAATAATAAATAAGATAATAAATTTTAGTAGATAATAGATGATGATAATAATACCAATAATAATAATATTAATACTAATACTAATACTAATACTAATACTAATACTAATACTAATACTAATACTAATACTAATACTAATTCTAATACTAATACTAATACTAATACTAATACTAATACTAATACTAATACTAATACTAATACTAATACTAATACTAATACTAATACTAATTCTAATACTAATACTAATACTAATACTAATACTAATACTAATACTAATACTAATACTAATACTAATACTAATACTAATACTGATACTAATATTAATATTAATATTAATATTAATACTAATACTAATACTAATACTAATACTAATACTAATACTAATACTGATACTAATACTAATATTAATACTAATACTAATACTAATACTAATACTAATACTAATACTAATACTAATACTAATACTAATACTAATTCTAATTCTAATACTAATTCTAATAATAATTCTAATAATAATAATAATAATAATAATACTAATTCTAATTCTAATTCTAATAATAATAATAATAATAATAATAATAATAATAATAATTATAATAATAATTATAATAATAATAATAATTATAATAATAATAATAATAATAATAATAATAATAATAATAATAATAATAATAATAATAATAATAATAATAATAATAATAATAATAATAATAATAATAATGATAATAATAATAATAATAATAATAATAATAATAATAATAATAATAATAATAATAATAATAATAATAATAATAATAATAATAATAATAATAATAATAATAATAATAATAATAATAATAATAATAATAATAATAATAATAATAATAATAATAATAATAATAATAATAATAATAATAATAATAATAATAATAATAATAATAATAATAATAATAATAATAATAATAATAATAATAATAATAATAATAATAATAATAATAATAATAATAATAATAATATTTACAGAATTTTTAAATTTTTCATATTTCCGATAAATTCAGGGATTCTTCCTTCAAGACGATTAAAGTTCAAATATCTATCATTTAGTTTAATAATATTAATAAAAATATAAGTAACATTATATTTTTTATAGCAACTAAATTATTAAATTTATAATAATCTAATATTGACATTTACAGTTCATTTAAATTTGTTAAATATTTTAATGCATCTGGAATGGTTCCTCTTAATTTACAGTTAGATAATGTCCTATTTATTATTATTTTTTAATTAAATGTTAGAATTTTTAATTAATTAAATATATATATATATATAACTAATTTATATACATTTTAGAAATATTATGAATAAGGGATATAGATGAAGGAATTTTAAAGTCGTATTTCAATAAGAGAGGACCAATATTCTCACAAGAATAATTAACATTTCTAAATTATAAAATATAATATATTAATTATAATGAATATTTAAAAATATCTATTTTAATATGACAAAAAATAGCTCAGATACATACATTTCATCATTAGTTGAGTATTGTTTAATCATACTAATTCGTAAATTGTAATATAAAAAATAATATTAGTTTATTAATATTATTTTAATTACTTTTATTATATAATTTAAAATATATTATACAATATATATAAATATTAATTACTTTAATGTTAATTTTGGATTAATGACCAAATTATTATTTTTCTTTGTATTTTTACAAAAGTATTCTATTAATGAATCGATATTCTCTACATTTAAAAAATGATTTGAATGTGAAGCTGCCATTTCTAAATTATCATTATGATAATCTCCAATATCTTGCTTGTCTCTAATGTTAACATAAAATATTTTATCGTTCTGCTTTTTTATTAATTTTGATTCAATAATATTAATATCAGTATTAGAAATTTCAGTATTTGTGATTATCCAAATATTCCAATTATTATTATTATTTGATTCTTTTAATAAATTTTCCATAGTGTTTAATATTTCTTTAAAATCAATATTTTCATATTCCATAGATTCTATATCAAATGATGCTAATTCCTTAAAATAATCTAATCTCTTATCTTTAAAACTAATATTAAGCTTCTGATTAATATTTGATATTAATGCCATTCTGTTACTGTTATATTTTGAATAACATTCTCCTATAACTGTTGGAATTAAATTTAAATTTTGATCGTATTCATTATTCCAATAAAGCATAATTATGATATCTGTATTTTCTGTTTCAGGATTGATTAACATTTTTTGACTTCTATTTATTTCAATTAAATCTTTTATTATTCTGTTAACCATATGAAGTAAAAGTATATCTTTATTCATATTCTTTTTAAATCTTTGAATCATATTTGG
This sequence comes from Anaeromyces robustus, assembly GCA_002104895.1. Classification (NCBI taxonomy): domain Eukaryota; kingdom Fungi; phylum Neocallimastigomycota; class Neocallimastigomycetes; order Neocallimastigales; family Neocallimastigaceae; genus Anaeromyces; species Anaeromyces robustus. Next base: position 130,821 of record MCFG01000113.1, on the reverse strand, counting down.
ATTATAGTCATATGCATCATTATCATTTAGTGTAATTAGTTCATAAGAACTGGTAGTAAAAATTGGATATAGTGAAAATTCATTAATAATATTTATAAAATTAATTTCGTTTTTTGAATCATTAACATCTGTTAAAGAAGAATCTGAAATCGAATTATTAATATAATTGTCTAATACAATATATACTGGTCTACCTTGTTTAGCAACATAATCTGCTAATTCTTTATATATGTTTAATATTTCTAAATTAGTGTTTGCAATTACAGGAAGAAGAATAATTAATGCATTTATATACTGTTTATTGTTTTTAGGTAAAGCTTTATTATATAAATAATAAGATTCCATATTTTCAATACATTCCTCTAATTGATATGTTTCTATTTCATTCCAAATTTTATTATAATCTAAGGGTTTTTTTCCAGTAAGATGAACAATACTATTATCATTTGGAAAATAGCCATTTAAAATATATTTTAATAAATTTTTATCTTCCTTTTGTTTTTGATTAAGATGATTATAATTTGTATTATAAAATATTCTTATATTTAAAGGCCATTGATCGTTATCTAGATATTTTTCAATAAAACTATTTTTAATTGTATTATCATTGGAAAAATCAATTTTGTTACTACTATAATTTTCAAAAAGTAATTTTAAACTATTAGTAAAGTTTTTTGAAGTATCTAATGATGATCCTAAAATCATTACGTTAAATATTTCATTTGTTTCATTAATTTTTAATAAATCTTTTATGAAAAAGTCAGATGTAATATTAAATATTGATGGATAGCTTGGTAAAATACTACTTTGATTTTCATTTATTAATTTAATTGAAATATTATTTGGCAAATTATCTATTAAATTTTCAATTAGAATACCATTTTCGAATGATAAATCATAATTGTCAGTGTTTAAATACTTATCATATATTGTAAGATTAACTTCTTTAATAATTACTTCATTTATTTGAATTGAATTAATAATAAATGAATAAGTATTAAAATAATTTTCACTGCTACTAATAATACATTTAATATTATTTAGTTCTTCAAAACAATCATTTAAAATAGTTACATAAGCTTTAACGTTTTGGCCTATACTATTGTAATGCTTTGAAAATGAACATTCAACTTTTAAATAATTATATGTTGGTGGACATTCTTCTAATTCTGATGGTTCCAATTTTACACAAGTATACATTGAATTCTCGTCTTCACTATTATTTTTATTGGTTGATATAAAATCATCCTTATCGTTTAAACCTTGTGTAATTAATTCTTCAATATTGATTTGATTATTGTCAAAATCTTCCATTTTATTAAATAATAATGTTGTTCAATTCAGTATAACGTTACCAATATTATTATTATTTGATAAAAAAAGTTTTTATATTTTTAATATATAAATTTTTTCTTAATATTGTTTTAAAATATAAAAATAATATAATTTATTGTAATATTTTTTTATTTATTTTATTATTATATTTAGGGAAGAATTATGATATTTGAATATTATTATTACAATATACTATATATATGTTCAATATATTTTAGATAAAATAATGTTTGTTAAAAATATTTAAATATAATAATAATAATAATAATAATATAATAATAATAATAATAATAGTAATAATATGTATAAAGAAAAATTGTTTCTAATAATTTAAATTATATATATTAACATAGAATTCCTCTAATAATTTTAATAATATATTTAGAGTAAAATAGTGATATAAAATGTTATAAATTGAAAATTAAAAATTCCTTATAAATAAAAAATTAAATAATTGTTGCATGATTTTTAAATTTAAATTGTTTAAAAATTTTTATTACTAATTAAAAATAAAATTTTTTATTTTATAATAATGATGTTTTTTTTTTTTATTTTTTACTTTTTTTTGACTTGTTTTTATATTTTAAACTTTAAAAAATTTAAAATTTCCGATTATTTATAATAATTAAAATTTATCCAATAATTTTGAAGATTCAATTTAATTAAAATTTCCAATTGTGTTAAATTTTAAAATTAAAAAAAAAAACCCACCAGGGCCAAAAAAGTAAAATGTTAATTATTTTCTTTAATACAATTTAAATAAATAAATATATTAATAAATAAATAAATATATTAATAAATAAATAAATATATTAATAAATAAATAAATAAATAAATATATAAATATATTAATAAATAAATAAATAAATAAATAAATAAATAAATAAATAAATAAATAAATAAATAAATAAATAAATAAATAAATAAATAAATAAATAAATAAATAAATAAATAAATAAATAAATAAATAAATAAGTATATAAATATAATATATAAATAAATAAATAAATAAAAAATAAATAAATAAATAATATGTTAATAAATAAATAAATAAATAAATAAATAAATAAATAAATAAATAAATAGATAAATAAATAAATAAATATGTTAATAAATAAATAAATAATTAATTATTAAATAAATAAATGAGTAATAAATTTATAATTAATGATTTATTTATATATTAATTAATTCATTAATTATAAATGGAGAATATATATTAAAATAAAATTTTAATTAACATAAATTATTATATACATAATAATATAATATAAATATACATATATTAATTTTTTATAAATTAAAAAAAAGAGTGATAATATTGAAATAACTGAACTTCTGAAATTTTATTTTTTTGTATTTATATATAATTTAAAATTAATATATGCGAATTTCTTTATATCATTGTTGTATTTTATTTTAATTATTTTAACAATTATTTAATTATTTAATTTTTTAAATTTATTTAAATTTCATTAATTCTTTTCTTATTTTCTTATTTTATTTCTTTTAAATTATTAGAATTAAAAAGTAATATATATATATATATTATGATTTTAAATTACTTTAATTAATTGTCCATTAAAAGTATCGTAATAAAGAGTTACACATACATTATTCATTATTATTTAAGTGTAATTCAATTTAAATATATATATATATATATATGTATTGTAACAACAGAGATTAATTAATAGCAACAAGAATATCAGTAATAACAAAAATAGTAATAACTCATTTTTTTTTATTCTTTTTTTCAAATATATTAATGGAATAATAATTTTAATTTTTCAATTTTATTTTAAATTAATTATAATTTAAAATTAATTTTTTTACACATACCTTTTTTATTCCATATTATTAATTTCATTATTATTGTAATTCAAATACATTTAAGTATACAATAATTCAAAAAATATAATATTATTATACATATTCATAAATTATATAAATAATTATACATAATTTATTATATTTAAATTTGTAATAATTAAATATAAATACATCAATATATATTTAACAATATTTCATGTTCATCTACAGTATTTAATTTAAGTTCAAATTTTTAAAAAATTATTAATAATATTGAAAAATGAAACAATTATCAACGTCAATGGATAATATTCATGTAGCCATTAGAATAAGACCTTTACCTCAAGATGACACTTCAGTGTGGACTTGTAAAGGAAATGTAATATATCAGACAGAATCAAAAGTTTTAACAGGGTCTTCATATTGTGTTGGTAGGATTTTAAATTTTTTATTAATGGTATAAAGATGTGTAACAAATTTTTAAATTGATTATATAATTATTAAATAATTATTTAATTATATCATACTTCAATAATATAAAAAGATAAAATATTTAATGTTGAATCAAATACAGAAGAAGTATATAATTCATTTGTAAGACATATAATTTGTTCAACTATGGATGGTTTTAATGGTAATTTTTTAAAACATTATTAATTTTATATAATAGTTGGAGTAATAATTAATTTATTTTTTATTAATTTTTATAATTTTAATTTTTAAAAATACAATGAATTACTTATATATATAAACCTTTAGGTACGGTGTTTGCATATGGTCAAACATCATCTGGAAAAACACATACAATGCATGGTGATAGAAATGATCCTGGAATTATTCCTCGTGCCATCCATGATATTTTTCAAATAATTCAAAATGTAAAATTCAATATATCTTTTATAAATATTTTAAAATATATTATTCATAAGTATTAGGATTAATTAAAAATTGTTAATATATAATCGTTAGACACCCGATAGAGAATATCTTTTAAGAGTATCATATTTAGAAATTTATAATGAAAAAATTAAAGATTTATTAAACCCTACACATGATAATTTAAAAATTCATATGAAAAATGTAAGTAATTTTTTTAAGAATTTAAATCAAATTTCATCATTTAACTTTATAATTTATATATTTAAGAATGAATTTTATGTCGATGATTTGACTGAGGACATTGTTTTAAATCCTGAAGAAGTTGCTAATTTATTAAAAAAGGGGGATGGTAAATTTTTGTTATTATAATTTAAATTAAAATTATAAATTGATTAAATATTAAAATTCAAATATAAAAGATTTTAGACATACTGGTCAAACAAATATGAATGAACATAGTAGTAGATCTCACACAATTTTTAGAATGGTATTATTATAAAGTTATTGTAAACGTAAAAGATTATATTTTATATTTTGATATAAATTATATATTTAATTATTATTATTTTTTTTTTATTAAATAGATTATTGAAAGTAGAGAAAAGAATAATAATAATGAAGCAAATAATGATTCTGCAATTAAGGTTTCTCATTTAGTAAGTTAATTATTATATATAAAATTAATTTTTGGTTAATATTTAATTTACTAAATATATTATATATTTATTTGCAAGAATCTTGTTGATTTAGCTGGTTCTGAAAGAGTTTCACAGCTTGGAGGTGATGCCCAACAAGTAAAAGAAGGTGTTCATATTAATTTAAGTTTATTTACGTTAGGTGTAGTTATTGCAAAGCTTTCAGAAGGAAATGATAAGTAATTTATCTATCAAAATATATTTCGATAAACAAAGATAGAAAAGAAATAAATATTAAATATCTTAATATTTGTTATTTTTATTTTATTATTAAAACAAGTGCTCATATTCCATATAGAGATTCAAAATTAACAAGAATATTGCAACCTTCATTAGGTGGTAATGCAAGAACAGCAATTATTTGTACTATTACTCCATCTAGTGATTATCAAGAAGAAACACATAGTACATTAAAATTTGCAATTAGAGCGAAGACAATCCAAAATAAACCTGAAGTTAACGAAGTAAGTATTGCTTTATAGATTCTTAAAAATAAATTTATAAAACTAAGCATTTCAATATATAATAATTTTATTATTATGATAGATTGTTTCAGACGAAGCATTATTAAAAAAATATAAGAAAGAAATAAGTTCATTAAAAAAACAACTCCAGGAAGTAAGAAAAATTTAATACAATATATTAATACAATATAACAAAAATGATATAAGAAAAATAATGTGAATTATTATTTAATTATAATTATATATTTATTGTTATTAAGATTCAAACTCAAGATCGATTAAATGAATTAAGCAAGGTATTTTTTTTATTGAAATTATTTATATTGTTAATATTATATTATATTATTTTTTATTTATTTTATTCATTTTTATATATTATTTTTTTATTTATTAATTTTTAATATATTATTCTTTATATAGATTAAAGAACATAATATCGCAATGATGAAGAAATTAGAGGAAAAAGAACAACATGAGGTAATAAATAAATAAATAAATAAATAAATAAACAAAAAAAAAAAAAAAAAAAAAAAAAATGAGTATCATTTAATAAAAATATTTTTTAAAATAAAAAAGAAAATTAATGATATATTAATTATATATAAATTCAACAAATAAAAAATGTATTAATTATTAAATATTTAAAAAACTTTATAGGCAAAATTAATGGAGAATCTAGAACAATTAAAAGCAATACCTAACGAATATATCAACAAGATTAATGAATTAGAACAACATAATGAATTAATTGCAAAACAACTGGAAGAAAAAGTAGAAAAAGAAGTAATATAGCATAGCAATTTCTATTTTTAAGTTGTTAATAAGATATACTAATTAGTTTTTTTTATTTATAACAGGTTAATCATGAATTGCATATTAAAAATCTTTTTAATGGTATCGAAAATTTATGTGATCCTACCAAATTAGAATTTGTTCCTGAAGAATTAAATGTATGTTATTGTATTATAAAATATAATTTACAAACTTATATTTATTAACTTTATTTAATTTTTTTTTTTAGAATGTAAAAAATTATATTAAACAATTATTGAATACTGTCAGTGATGCTAAAATGATTATTGAACGTTATTCTGTTAAATTTGAAAAAGACGAAGATTATTTAAAATTAGAAAGGAAGGCATTTAATGAAGTATGATAAATATTAAAATAATTATTTATTGTATTAAACTTTTTTTAATTTGTCAATTGATAATTTATATAATTAATTTATATATTTGTTATTTATTATTTAAAAAAATAAATAATTATATAAATCTAATAGATCTTTCAAAAGCAATCAAATGAAATTGAAAAATATAAAAATATTGAAGAAAAATGCAATTCGATGATAAACTTATTAAACGAGAAAGAAGTAGAATATAAAGAAAAAATTGAAAAAATGAATAAAGATAATAATGATTTATTAAATAAATTGAAATGCACTGAAGAAAATTATTTAAAATTAGTAGAAGAAAATAATGTTAATAATAAAGCTATTAAATTGATTTCAAAGCTAAATAGTATTTTAAATGAAGATGATAATATAGAAGAATTGAATGAAGATGATATTAACAGTATTAGAATGACAATCAACAATTTAAAGAATTTAATTTCAGATACTAAGTTATTTATAACCAGTGCTATTCAAACAGATGAATTATTAATAGATCCAAAATATATTGAAAGGGTAAAAATAATATTTAAATTATATTTACGTGTTTAAATAAGCGTAATATTAATTAATATTAATTAATTATCTTTTATATAGCTAGAAAATAATATTGAAACAATGACAAATCAAATAAATGAACTTAAAAAGGAAAATAACATGTTCAAAAAGAGTAAAAATGATTTAGATACTATAATTAAGGAAAAAGAAGATGAAATATATAATTTAAAAATAAATATTGATGAATATAAAAAAAAGTTAGATTATTCGGATGATATTAAGCAAAAGGTTTGATATTTTAATTAATTAATATTATTAAAATATTTGTATTAAAATATTTTATTTTTTTTAATTAATATTATTTAAGGCTGATAATGATTTAAATGAACTTACTTCAAAAATCGAATCATTGAAAAATGAACATAAAACTAAAGATTTGTCACTTCAGAAATTACAGACAGAAATCGATAAATTAAATGATGATAAAACAATTGATTTAAATAAGATAAAACATTTAGAAGAAGAGAATAAAAAGGTTTTTTTTTATTTTTATTTTTTTTTTTTTTTTTTTTGATTTATTTTAGTTAATTATTATAATAATAATAATGGCTTTGTTATATATATATTTTATAAAAATTAGATTGAAATATTTAATGAAGATCAAAAAAAGTCAATTGAACAATTAACAAATGAAATTGAAATGGATAAGAAAAAAATCATTGAGGTAATTTTTCATTATTAATTAAATATTAATTTTTAACAATGTATATATGTATGTATATATTAATAATAATTTTTTTAATTTATATCGAATTAGTTAAATGAAATGATTGATCAATATGAAAAAACCATTAAAGAAAATCAAAATTCACATGAAAAATCAATAGAAACAATGAAAATTGAACATGAAGAAAGAATAGAAGATTTAACAATACAGTATAAACAATCGTCAGAGAATGTAACAAAAGTAGAGCAACAAGTATTCCAGGTTTGTATTATTTTTAATTAAAAATGTTGTTATTATTAATATTGATAGTAATAAATTTTTTGTGTAATTATTACATTTAGCTTGAAGAAAAAGTAGTTGATTATCAAGAAAAATTTATGGAATTACAAAATGTATTAGCAGAACAAAAAGAATGTATAAATGAAAGAGATATTCAAATTAATGATCTCATAGCACAAGTAGATTCATCATCAAATGAAATTCAAACATTACAAAACACTATAAATAATGTACATATATTTTTTTATTTTTATTTTTATTTTTAATTTAATTTTTTTTTTAAAAATTTCGTATAAAATATTATTATTTATTAAATATATTAATAAATTAAATTATATTATATATATATATTAGTTACATAAACAAATTAATGATTATGAAAATAAAATAAATGAAATTAAGGAAAAAGCGAAAATAGAAAATATACAATCCAATGAATCTATCGATAAATTAAAAGAACAATATGAAACAATATTACTTGATAAAGATTCAACAATTTCACAATTAAACAATGATTATCAAGCAACTATCGCAAAAAAAGACGATAAATTAAATCAATTAACTGAAAAATATGAACAATCAATATCTGAGAAATCTGAACAGGTTATTAGATTAATAGAGGAAAATGAATTACTTCTTTCAGAAAAAGAAGACATCAAACAATTGACAAAAGATTTTAATAATAAAATGAATGAAAAAAATAATGAAATAGATAACATTAAAAAGAAATACGAATATATTAATGAACAATTTAAACAAAGCGAGTTTATTATTAAAGAAAAAGAAGAGAATATTGTACAAATTAATGATGAATTAAAACAGAATAAACAAAAAGTTAGTGAGCAGAAAAAAATTATCGAAAAATATAAGCAACAACATAAATTGTATATCGAGAAGGAAAAGGATGATCAAAAAAGGAATAATGAACTATTCATAGAAAAAGATAATATTATAAAAGAATTAAATGAAAAAATAAAAAAGTTGGAGCATAGTTCAATGGAGAGTGAAAATAATAAAAAAAATAATATTAATAATGATTATTATATAAAAACTATTAATGAAAAAGATATAGAAATAGACGCCTTAAATGAAGAAAAGAAAAAATTTAAAGAAATAATATGTGAAAAAGACAATAAGATATTAAGCTTGAATAAATATATTGAAGATACGAAAGATACTAAAGAAAAAGATGATGTTCTAAAAGATATGAGAAATGAATGCAATCATTATAAACAATTAGTAGACGAAAAAAATAAAAAAATTACAGAATTAAAAAATATTAAAGAAAATATAGAACAGAAAGATGAATATATTAAAAAGTTAAAAATGGAAATGGACCAATTAAAAAGTGATATTGAATCAAAAGGTGATTATTTACAAGAATTAACAAATATAAAAAGTGAATTGAAAGAAAAAGATTCAGTAATTTCTAATTTAAAAGAACAAAATAAAATTATTAAGGATAATTCTGATATGGCTGTTAGAAAATTAAAAGAAGACTTAAGAAATAATAAAGAAATAATAAATGAAAAAGAAGATACTATTCGATCATTAAGTGTAGATTATGAAAAATTAAAATCAAAATATGAATCCCAAACAAAATCAATTAATAATAAAGATGAGAAATTGAAAAATTTAGAGGAGATTCATGAAAGATGTCTTCAAGGTCATAAAGAACAAATCACCCAAATGACTAAAGATTATGAAGATAAGGTTAACCAATTAACATTATCGTATGAACAATTAAAAAGGAGCGATAATCAAAATGAAGATAGTAGAAGCTTTATTTCGGATTCTGACAGAACAAAAGTTTCATCTCATTTTACTGCTGGTGATATAAATGAAATAAATTTCAATGATATAACAATAATTAATAATAAAATTTTGAGTTATAAAAATAAAATTGAAATTTTAACGAAAGAATTAAATAAAAAATTAAATAATCCTAAAAATGATAATGAATCAGAATTTGAAAATAATAATAATGACGTTGAAAATGAGAATAATCAAGATATTGATGAACAAGTAAAAAATGAGTTAAACATGAAATATAAACAAGAAATCAATGAAAAGAATATTTTGATTGAAAAATTAAAAAGAGTTAACCAGGATATCTTATATGAAAAAGAAGAACTTGTTGAAAAGTTAAAAATTAAAAATAATGATAATAATCAAGATTATATTGATTCTATTAAAAAGGAGAATGAAAGATTTAATAATGAATTAGAGGAATATAAAACTAAATATAATGAATTAGAAAATGAAAATAGACAAGTTCAGGAATATTACGAATTAAATTTAGTAAAAATGGAAGAATATAAGAATCAAATAAATGAATATAAACAACAAATTGCAGAATTAACTGAAGTTAATGAAAATTATAAAAAGATTGAAAACGAATTAAATAATATAAAAAATGAAAATAATAGTAAAAATAATAATCAAAATATTGATGAAATAGATAATGAAGAGATGAAGAAACTTAAAAACGATTTAGTTATATCTCAAATAAATGAACAAAATCTTCAAAATCAATTAAAACTTTTAAATCAAACGTTAGAATCAGAAACAAATAAATCGGAACATTTGAATAGATTAAATGAAGAATTAAGAGTAAATATGGAAGAACAAACACAAGAAAAGAATGTTTTACTAACAAGACTATCTGAATTAGAAAGAAATAATCAAGAATTGAATGAACAATCAGAGAAATATGAGAATATTCTAGCTGAAAATGAAAGATTACGTAAAAGTTACTCTGATAGCGAAATTGTTTCAAGAGCTATGTACCATGAACTTCAAGATATGAGGAAAAAATACTCTGAGCTTCAGAACGAATGTGATTTACAACAGAATAAATGTAGAGATTTGTTGGATACTTGTCAACAGCTTGAAGAAAGATATAATAAAACTATGAATGAAAATGAATCATTAAGACAAAATTTAGATGATAATGAAGTTGCTTCAAGAACAATGTATCATGAATTGCAGGATATTAGAACCCAATATAATTTGATTCAAAAAGAATGTGAAATGGAAAATAATAAATATCAAAATTTACTTGAAAATTATCATACTTCTGAAGAACATAATAAAAATTTAATAGCTGAAAAAGAGCGTATCCAACGGTCATTAAAAGAAGAAGAAGAAAAATCAAGATCATTTTATTGTGAACTTCAAGATTTAAAAAATATTGTAAACAAAAACCAAAATATAACTGAAGCCATGAAACAATCTGAAGATAGATATAATAATGTTTCTGCAGAAAATGAAAGATTAAGAAAACTATATGAAGATGAAAATAGAGCTGCAACTGATATGTATCATGAACTTCAGAGTATAAGAGTAAGGTTCAATGAATCTCAAAGTAAATATGAGCAAGAATGTCAAAAGAATAAAAAATATATTGCTGATTATGAACATCTTAATACTAGGTTCCAATCGTTAACTACAGAAGCGGAAACACTACGTACTACTTTAGAAGATAGAGAACGTCTCCATAGAATTGCTGATAAAGAACTAGAAGAAATTAAGAAAAAGAAAAATCATGATTACGCGATAATAGAAGGATTAAAACATGGTAATTTTTTTTTTTTTAAAAAAAAAAAAAAAAAAATATTAAAACTAATATTTTATAAAAAATTTTTTTATAATTTATTTTAAATAAATACTTCATATTATAAATTTAAATTTATATAGAGTTGAAGACATTAACTGAAAAAAATAAAATGATTCAACAAGGTAAATATAAGCAATAAATGTAAATAATAAATTTATTTTAAAAATTGTATATAAAATAAATATACTTATTTTTATTACATTAATATAAAATATTTAAATATTTAATATAACAATAGAACATAAAGTATTAAATGATGAATACACGAAATTAAAGCAAGGTAATTAGCTATAATATTAAAATATATAACAATTATATATTAACAATATATTTAACAATTAATATTTTCTAGATACTCTTAAAAGAAATAGTTTAAACTCAAAACTTGATGAAAAATTCAAACAAGCTTCAAATGAATTTAAAGTAAATTATTGTTATTTAAGTAATAATTTTAATAAATTTATATGTAATTTTTATCTAATATATATAATATTATTAGAAATTAAGAGAAGATAACGAAAACTTATCAGAAAAATTAAAGCATGATTCTTTGATTATCAAACAATTGGAAGTTGCACTAAAACAAAAAGAACAAGTAAAATTTTTTTTCTCATTATTATAACTATAATTTCTATAAAATATTTTTATTTAAATTGATAATATTTAATATTTTAATATAAATTTAAAGGAATGTTTAACAATGATCCAAGAATTCAATGTTTTCAAATTAAAAGCTGAACATCAAATTTCAAAGAACAATGAAGGTAGAATTAATTAATAATAGAAATAATAATAATAATAATAATAATAATAATAATAATAATAATAATAATAATGATAATAATAAAATAGAATATATAATAATTAAATATATTTATTCGAAAAAATAAGCATTAGCAAAAGCACAGGAAATAAGTAAAAAGAGAATAGAAGTTCTTGAAAAAGAAATGATGGATCAAAAAACATTAAATATTGAAAAAGTTGAGGTAAATATTATATTTTATAATAAATATTATTACTTATAAATATATATTTAATATATATGCATATTATATAACTTTATAGAAAATGGAACAAGAGATTAGTTCATTGAAGATTGATTATGAAAAGGAAAATATGTTGAAGATTGAAAAAGAAACTGTAATTCATATATTATATATTATAAGTTTTATATAAAGAAAGGTATAATTATTAAAAATAAAAATTAATGTCAATTTACATTATATATAATATTTAATAGATATTGCAAGAAAAATCTTTAGAAATTACACAATTACAATTAAAAATAAAGGAATTAAATGAAAAAACTGAAGATAAATCTGAATTAAAAAGTTTACAAGATAATATTGATAAATTAAATACCCAAATAGAAAAGCTTACAAGAGATAAACAATTACAAGAATTAAATACTATGGAAAAGGTATTAATTTATATTTTTATATTTATATATTTGTATATTAAAAAAGTATTATCAAAAATTTTAATAATATATATATATATTTTAATAATTAAATAATAATAAATATCATAATAAATATAATAATGACAATAATAAAGATTGAAATTCTTGAAAAAGAAAAAGAACAAGTTGTTGCAGAAAAGCAATATGAGATAGATAGTTTATGTATACAACATCAAATTTATATAGATGATTATCAAAAAAAGATTGATTCTTATGAAGAAAAAATATCATCTTTAAATTCTGAACTCTCAGAAAAGAATAATGTTTTAGATGAAACTGAAAAATTAATTAAAAGTGGAAAACTATTAACATATGAAGCTTTTATAAGTCTTAATAAAAATAATGATGAAAACCCTGAACAAAAGCAAAACGAATCACAGGTTAACTTATTAATTAATTTATTCATTATATATTTCAAGATATATATATATTAATTTTTTTTTTTTTTTTTTTTTTTTTTTTTTTTTTTTTTTTTTTTTAATGAAACAATATTTCATATATATAGAAAAAAGAAAATTTAATTTCTACTCTTCAAAAACAACTATCTTTAAAAGAAAATGAATCAAGAAGTTATGTATATCAAATACAAGAACTTGAAGGAAAAATAAGAATGATGGAAAGGTAAAAATAAATTTATTTAAAAACTTTTTAATAATTTATAATTAATTTAATATGATATATGAATTAAAGTGAATTTATGTTTTAATTATACTATGAAATTTTTATAAATATTTAAAATTTATAATTAAATAGTTCATTGGAATACACTAAGAGAGAGCTTCATCGCCAAATTGTTAAATCAAATGAAGAAAAGCCAATAATTAAAAAAGAAAGTATCAATTCAGATAAAGAAAAAGAAGTATTTTTATTAGAAATTGCAAAATCTGAATCTGAAAGATTAAGATCTGAGATAGCTCGTTTAAAGAAAGAAAATCAAACACAGAAATTAGTATATGAAAATGGTACTTTAATAAATTAATAATTAATAAAAAATAAACTAATAAATTAATAAATAAATAAAAAATAAATAAAATAAAATAAAAAAAAAAAAAAATTAAAAATTAATAAATAAATATTATGATAAATTTATATAGATTTATCTCATTCGCGTCAACTTCTTCAACAAGAACGTAATGAAAATAAAATGTTAAAACAGAAACTTCAAAAATCAAATGTAAATAGCTATAATAATTAATATCAATATCAATATCAATATTATTATTATTATTATTATTATTATTATTGACACCAATACTAATATTTCATCATAATAATAATTTTTAAAAAATAAATGATTTATAAATAAATAATTTGTATTAGGAAAATGATTATAGCAGTAATGAAACAAATTTAAAATCAACTATTGGTGATGTTCAAAATGAAAATAATAATGAAAACAACAGTCCATTTTTCCTTAGGCATCAAAGATCAAATAGGTACTTGAAAGAAAGAACAAATTCTCAAAGTAATATTAAGCCTGACAGTGATGATGATGTTAAAGTAAATCTTTATAGATATTACAAAATAATATGCATATTTTAAATATAATAATAATGATAATAAGATGAGTAATAATAATAAACTTAAATTTTATAATTTTATTATTTGAATAACAGATTCCAAAAAAGAACCAAAGAAATAAATTTGCTGAAAAAAGAAATATTCATGTAAAAAATGAAAGCCCTGATACTTGCAATCAACAATGAATTAATTAATCCATATATACCTAAAAAAAAAAAAAAATAACAAAGAACTTTATACTATTGATTTTGTCCTTTTTTTTATTTATTCTTTTATACATAAATATTTTTTATCTACATTACATACATATTTTATCTATGAATAGCAGCACATATTTATTAAATTATAATAATATAACTACATTATTTTGTAATTACATATAATAAATAACATATAATATTGTATAACTATTATTAAAAAATAAATAATTAAATAATTAAATAAGAAAAAAAAAATATATATATATATATATATATATAAATATTATTTTGTATATATAAATTATTTAAATTCTATATTTATGAGTAAGATATATAAATATTTTAATGTAATTAAAATAATTAAAATAAGTTTAAAATGTTTTGATTATCGGTTATAAAAGATTTTATTTCTGTTGGTATAAATATTTCTTCATTGTTATTAATTTCTAAATCTTTTAATTCTTTTTTTTCTTCATATAAATGTTCAACATTTTTAAAATCTTTAAATTTTTCTTCAAATTTCTTTATTATAGATTTAATCATTTCAGAATCATTCTCATTTAAAAATTTTAAAGCACTTTATATATATATATATATATATGTATGAAATATTAATAATTAAATATATATAAATAAAAATTATAATATATAATTAAAGAAGTTTTATCCATTTATACCTTGCTTTACCATATTGTTCACCTAATTTAATTCCATTATCTAATCCAATTTTAAATCCAGTTTCAAAACTTTGTTGAAGTGTAGATTCTTTACCGTAATCTATACCTTGTATATAACCCATCTAATAAAATAATAACAGTATAGGTATATTGGTTCGGATAAAACAAAAAAAAAGATTATAAATAAATATATATAATTTTATAATAAAAAAAAAAAAAATAAAAAATTTATATTATATATATATAATATATATATTTTTTGATTTGCATTATATAAATTAATATTTTTAAAATGATTTCGAATCAAATATATATTTAGTTATTACATTTGTGTTGATTTCATTCATTCTCTTAAAATTTCTTTCTGACATGACTCTATCATACTCAGCATCATCATAATCATCCCATATATCATCATCCATTTTACTTTTTAATTTAATTAAATATTTAAAACAAATTATAAAATAAATAAAGTCTAATTGAAAAATTCTTATATTTCAGGGTTACACGAAAAAAAAAAAATAATAATAAAATAAAAATAAAATAAATAAAGTCTAATTGAAAAATTCTTATATTTCAGGGTTACACGAAAAAAAAAAAATAATAATAAAATAAAAATAAAAATAAGCTATAAATAAAAACTAAATAATAGTAATAATAATAATAATAATAATAATAATAATAAATAATAAAACCACTGTTAAAAAAAATAATAAAACCACTGTTAAAAAAAATAATAAAACCACTATTATACTATTATACTTAAAATTATTTTATTATATAAAAAAATATAATATTTATATTTTAACCAGTTTACATTATTCTTATTACATTATTTTTATTACATTAATTTTATTAATTTTACTTTTATAAAATTGAAAAAACCTACTGTTAACACTATTACACTCAAAATTATTTTTATTTATATTTTTACCGATTTATATTACTTTTATTACTTTACTTTTAATTTTTTTAATTTTCCTTTTATGAAATTGCAAAAAAAAAAAAAAAAAAACTACTGTTAAACTATTACACTCAAAATTATTTTATTACATAAAAATATATATATATATATAATATTTATATTTTAACCAATTAACAATATTTTTACTTTAATTGAAAAAAGATAATACCACTTTTACACTATTTGTACTCAAAATTATTTATTATATAAAAAAATATAGTATTTATATTTTTATATTATAACCAATTTATACATTATTTTTATTCCATTAATTTTACTTTTATAAAATTGAATTTACATATTTATTTTATTTTAATACATATATAAATATTTATTTTATCCAATCATTCCTTTGTTAAATAAACATACATATAAAAAATTGAATATTTATTATACTATTAATAATTTCATCAATTCACTTTCCCAAACCTCTTAATTCTTCCATATATTTATGTATTAATATACAAATAATTGAATATTAATTTTTTGAAATCCAACCAACAAAATTCCCATTGTTTTTATTATTTTATTTTGAACCTTTTATTAATATTTTTGATATAGAAAAAAAAATCCCATAATTATATTACTTTAATTATCCTATAATATCCATATTCTTCTTATTTATTCATATGATTTAATATATGTAACACTTAACATAAATAGTATTTGTTTTTACGTTTATAAATATAATTGGTATCTTTTTATTATAAATAACAAAAGATTTTTTATACAGAATTTTAATTGCTTATTTAAGCTATTTATATATAATATATAATAAAATTAATTAATACACTTACTATTCATGAAATATAATAATTTAGTAAATTTTACATATTAGATATATTACCTTCTTCTTTGGACGGAGTTGGTTACTGTGGCACTTACGGCAGTTAGTGGCACGTTGTGGAAGACGGGCATAGCACTTACGGCAGATCATCTTATCACAGTTGTACTTAGAGGCAAGAACCTTAAGAGATGGTTCAATGATACCACCACGAAGACGGAGAACAAGATGAAGGGTGGATTCTTTTTATTATATTATTTAATATTTAGTATCTTTTTTTTTGTATAACTTGAATTATTATTTTAATATATAAATAATAATATATATTTACCCTTTTGGATGTTGTAGTCAGAAAGAGTACGGTCATCTTCTAATTGCTTACCAGCGAAAATTAAACGTTGTTGATCTGGTGGAATACCTTCCTTTTCTTGGATCTTTTGCTTAACATTAACAATGCTGTCGGAAGATTCAACCTCAAGGGTTATAGTCTTTCCGGTAAGGGTCTTTACAAAAATCTGTTTGAAATTAATTATTTTACAATAATATTAATTATCAATAACTATTTAATGGTTGATTCATTATATTCAGTTATAGAATATTGACTAATATGTACCTGCATTATGATAAATTCCTTTTTAAATTGACACATTTAAAATTATTCATTTATTTTAATGGATGCATTGATTATTTGTATTGTTGATGTATAATAAATTATTTTGTTTAATGAATATTAATTATATACGATATATATATTATAATTAGCATACTTAAATAACACCATAAAATTCATTGACAAATACAACACACAACTAAAAAAAATAATAAATACATATGGATTTATCATTAACACTACACTGACAAAACCCATATATTCATATTATATAAATGTAGGACCTCTACATTTATATAATACACATCATCATTAACATTATAACATTCATCAATTCATTCATCATTTTTACCTGACGGAAAATAAGACCAATTATCAAGAGAAAGAACTAAAATAAAATAAAGAGATAATTTTGAATTATAGCACGATTTTTTTAAGATATGATTGGCTAATAATAATCAAAACTAGCAAATCATATTTTAATATATAAAGTATCAAAAATTTCTCCAATTTTGAATTTAAATTTTTTTTTAAAATGTTAAATTTAAAAAAAAATTATTAAAAATTAATAATTTGTAAGAATAATCATGTGAAAATACATAAATTAATGATAAACATAAAAATATTTTAATCATAAAAAATAATTATCATCATTATAAGGCTATTGACTTAAATTATTGAAATGTACAATATTAATAAAGATATTTATTAAAAGAAAATAAATAGAAATATAAATAAATTATTGAAACAAAATACTTATTAAATTCCTAAAATTATTGAAAAATATTAAACTTTAAATTGAGTTGTAATATATTATTAATTTAACAAATATGCTTGAATGTGTTGAATTATATAGCAAATATGAAAAGGATAATTCCTTCTCATGACTTTGTTAAAGCAATTGAATCAGATAATGATATAAGATGTGAAATAAGTAATAATACTTCAGTATTAAAAAATAAGTACCCAGAAATAAGAATAATTGATATCCATTTTTCTGAAGATATACTCAATAAAACAAAAAATAGCTGTTCTGAATTAGAATTTATGAAGTATTTTAATTTCTTAAAAAAGCTTTTTTTTTTTTTTTTTTTTTAATAAATTGACATCTTAACCATTTTTTTAACATAAATTCTACTACATTTAACAAAATTTATGATAATTAGATAATTATTAAATATTTAACTGGTTAATTATTATAAATGAAATTAAAATGTGAGAGATTATTTTAGGATAATTAACAACAAAAATATTAACAAATAAATAATAAAAAAAAAAAAATTATAGAATTTTCAA
Source organism: Anaeromyces robustus (assembly GCA_002104895.1). Classification (NCBI taxonomy): domain Eukaryota; kingdom Fungi; phylum Neocallimastigomycota; class Neocallimastigomycetes; order Neocallimastigales; family Neocallimastigaceae; genus Anaeromyces; species Anaeromyces robustus. The sequence goes on along the minus strand of MCFG01000113.1, from coordinate 111,828 downwards.
CTGAAGTATTCGTTATAATTATTTATTTATTAATTTTATTAATACTTTTATATATTAATAATTTTTGATATATTTATTTTTCGAAAATAATTATTAATTTTGATTTAATATATAATATTGTCTGTTCAAGCTAATTGAATTATATATTAATTTTTATATATGATAACAAAAAAAAAAAAAGAATTACCTAATTAAATTTCATAACAAATATTTAACATTATAGAATATATTTAATTCAAATTTGTAACTATATATATAATAAATAATAATTTAATTGAGTTTTAAATATATGCATAATATAAAAAACAATTAGAAATTGTAATTTCAAATTTGAAATCTATATAAAAATTATTTATTAGTTTGTTAATTTATTTAGTTTATATAGTATATATTTATTTTATTTATTTCTTTTTATTTATTTATTTGTTTATATTTCTTTTTATTTGTTTATTATTTATTTATTTATTTATTTATTTATTATTAATATTGACATTATTATTAATATTGACATCATATTTTTTTATTTATATTAATAATTTTTTTTATTATTTATTATTTATCTTTAATATAAATAATAAATAATAAATATTGTATTATTAATTATATTATAATCCAATAAATATATTAAATATTTATATTATGGTAAAATAAATATTATTCTTGAATTAATAATACGTATACATTATTTTCATTTTATTTAAGATATTTTAAATTTAAATATTGTTTTTACTCCTTAATTATAATAAATATGAAATTATTAGAATTGTAGTCGTTGATATTGGTTAATATGACATTGGTAATTACTAAAATGTACAATGTACATATAGTAAAAATAAATAAACAATTTTAGTATTATATATATGTGTTACATAACCAAAAATAATAAATAATAATTATAATTCTATAAATTATTAAAAAAAAAAAAATCAATATATAATATATATTTTTTTTATTAAATAAAATAAATAAATAAATAAACATTCTATTAGTTATATTTATATAATAATTATATTAAAAAAAAAATTTAAAATATGGTATTATTAATAATTTATAAATCACACATATAAACTATATATTTATTATTCTTTAAAAAAAAAAAAAAAAATAGTAACTATGAATCAATAAACTAAATAGTCATATTTTATTTTATTTTTATTTTATTTTATTTATTTTATATTTATTTTGTTTTGTTTTACATTTAATTTTTTTATTTTTTAATAAAAAAAAGATAAGTAAAAAGGAAATAAGAATAATTTAATTAGGAAATATCTGTAAATTTCTTTATTTATTATATATCATATATAAATATAAATATAAAAAATGAGTAATAATGCAATGAATGCAAAACAAGCTTGCCCTCGTTGTCAAGGTAATTAATTGAGTAACAATAACAATATAATATTTTTTATTTAATTTATTTCATAATTAATAATATTTTTTTTTTATATTATTATTATTATTATTATTATTATTATTAGGGGCTGGCTTTATTCATATAAATGACGAGGTAAAACATGATAAGGCAAGAAATGCTAAATGTAAAAATTGCAAGAATTGTACGAGTAAGTAATATATGCTTAGATTAACATTTATAATTCGTTTAAATCATATATATAATAAAAAGTATTATAAATATTTATAATTCTAAAAATAATATAATAATATAATACATTTAATTATAATTAGCATGTCAAGGAACTGGTACTATCGTTGGTAAGATGCCTTGTCCTACTTGTAATGGTAAGTTTTTAAATATATTCTATTATATAATATTAAATATATAATGGAATATAATAGAATGTATTATTGAAAAATGATAGATTAAAATAATTATTTTTTTATGTAAAATAGTAAAGGGTTGGTTACATGATTCCGTTCATCCACATGATACTTCAGATAATATAAGATGTTTTTATTGTAGAACATGTCCAGGTATAATTATGAATATGAATTTAATAAAATCTTAACATAATAATAATAATAAAAATAATATTTCATATATATATATATAATATTTTATATTATATATTGATATTAAATGTTTTCAAATAAAAATTAAAATGGAATATATTAGATTGTAAAGAAACTGGTGTTGTTGATATAAACTTCAAAAAATCAACTAATACTAACACAAAACAAACTAATAATACATCTAAACATTCAAAATCAAAACCTTCAAAACAAATGTCAGTTAGTAGCATTGACCAAAAACCAATTCCAACTACTCCAGTAGAAAATCATTTAAGAGGCTCATGTCCAGTTTGTAGTGGTAAATAATTGAATTAATAATTAATTATTTTTTAACATGTCAGTCATTGAATTTTGAATTTTTAAAATAAATAATTCAGTATAATCAAATTAATAATGGGGATTTATGTTTTTATTATAATATATCAGACATAAAATTTAGAATATAAATTAAAGATTAATTAATAATTAATTTATCATTCAATTATTTTTAGGAAATATATAATATCATTAATTTTTATTTTTATTATATATCAAATAAAATTTATGATGAACATTTATAATATTATTTTTAATTAATTATGCATATAAAAATAAAAATTATTTTAAAATATCTATATATATATTTTCAAAAGAAAATAACAACCTAAAATATTATAGTAAAAAATTGATGTTAAATTAGATAGCATAAGGGGAAAAAACACATTTTATATAAAATAAAGAAAAAGAAAAACCGAAGATATTATTAATTCAATTTAAATAATAATTAATAAAAATAAATATTAATAATTGAGTTATTAGCTTTTTTATAAAGAAAAAAAAAAAAAAAAAAAAAAAAAAAGAGAAAAAGAAAAAGAAAAAGTAGAATAAGCGCTATTGATATTAATATGTAAATAATTTATTTATATATATAAATATATAGCATTAGGGTTTGTTCATGAAAGTCATATACCACATGATAAACCTTCAGGAAAACCTTGTAAATATTGTAGTGTTTGCAGAGGTAATATTCTTATAATAATAAACATACTTTTAGTTTTTAATAATATATTCTTAAAAATTAATGAAATTTAAAATTTCTATATATTTAATATAGTTTGTGCTGGTGCTGGTATTATTGTTGGAAAGCAGGCATGTACTCATTGTAGTGGTAAATATAAAATAATATGTTTTATGAAATATTTAATAATAAAACAAAAAATTCAGTAAAATAATAATTAAAAAAAAAAAAAAAAAAAAAAAAAAAGATATTAGATAATATAAAAAATAATGGTTTATTAATTATCATAAATATATATGTTATTTTATACTAATTAATAATTAATAGCTAAAGGTTGGTACCACCCACCAAATTCAAAATTTGTTCATAATGTAACACCTAGTACTATGAGATGTTTTCATTGTAAAGATTGTCCAGGTAACTTAAAAGTTCTTTCATTTAATATTATCATTAATTTAGTAAAATGAACTTTTATTAATAAAATTTATAATAACTCTTTATTACATTAATTGAAAATTAGTTTGTAACGGATATGGTGTTATTGATCCTACAAAATCAAAAGAAAATTATAGAAATTCAATTATTTCACAAAAAACAGATCATAGTCTTTATTCACCTCCATCTAAGGAAACTATAAATGTTCAATTAACCCCACCAACGCATAAAAATTATCAACTATCTACTCAACAATATCAAAAAATGTTAGAAAAAGAACAAGAAAAACAACAAGAACAGCTATTGGCACAAGAACATCTTCAACAAAGATTAGAACAAACACAAGCAATACAACTAATGGAACAACAAATGGTACAACAACAAAAATTACAACAAGAACAACAAATAAAACAAATACAAATGCAACAAATGCAACAATTACAATTACAACAGCAAATGCAAATGCAACAAATGCAAATGCAACAAATGCAACTATATCAATTACAACAACCAGTCATGTATATGCCATATACTACAACTTATGCAACGGCTCCTGCTGTTACTCCAGTAATGCCATATGGTTATGCTGCTCAAGCTCAAAGTGTATGTTCATCATGTCAAGGGCTTGGATTTAAACATAAAAAGAAATCATCAAAACCTCATAATCAACCTGCTAATGTTAGGTAAATGATTTTTTATATAATATATATAATAATATATATAAATTATTTATAGATAATATTATTTATTATTTATTAATTTATTAATTAATCTATTAACATAAAATTTTATAATTTTTATTATTATTTATTATTTGATATATATATATATATATATAAAAGGTGTGACAATTGCAGAGATTGTAAAACTTGTCATGGTACTGGATATGTTAGTCTTTAATTTTGAAATCAATTACCAATAGTTTAATTTTATTTAAAATCTATATATTTTAAATTATATCTAATTTAAATTACAAAAAAAACAAAGTAATAATAATAATGTAATTAAATATAATAAAGCGTAAATTGTGGTATTATTTATAAATTGATTAGGAATATACAAATTTAAATAATCAATTTCAGTAGTAAAATTTAATTTTTTCAGTAATAAAATTTAATTTTATATCTTTTTCAAATCAAAATATTTATATAATATATAACAGATTTATAAAATAAATAAAAATAAACAGTAAAAATAATTAACTATGAAAAAAATAATAATAATAATAATAATAATAATAATAATAATAATAATAATAATAATAATAATAATAATAATAAAATATTACATAATAGAAAAATTATTTTTTATTAATTATAAATTAATTATCATGATATTTTTATGATAATAAATTTATAGCATGAAATAAATAAAATATAAATATAAATAAATAATTTAAATCTCCAATAAAAAAAATAATTAAATAAAACAATAAAAATAATAGAAAAATAATAATAATAAATGAATTGCCTGTAGTACATTCATATCTTTAAATATAATATTAAAATTATTCCTTTAATTTGCAAAAATAATTTTTTTTTTTTTTGCATATTGCTTATTTGAAAATTATTTTTAATTTATTAATCATTAAATTCAATAGATTAATAATATATATATAGAATACATAATATTCTTTAACCAATAATAAGAATTATATATTTTATATATATTTAACAATTATTTTAAAATAAATTTTAATAATAATTATCATTAATAAAAATATTATATAGAATATATAATATTTTTATGTAAATATATTATATTTATTTATTTATTTATATGATAATTTTTTTTTCAAACTTAGGAACTATGAAAAACCATTTCATAAATTATTGCTTTATCTTTTTTTTTTTTTTTTTTTTTTTTTAATAAATTATTATTTATCTTTTCTTTTCTTTTTTTTTTTTACTATAAAATTTTGAAGTACAAATTTTTTAAATAATTAATAATAATTCATATCTTTTTTTGGTTTATTTTATATTATTTTATTTTATTTTTATTTTATTTTATATTATTTAAAATATTATACTTTTACTTTATATATTATATATATATTTTTTATTATAATATAAATTTATAATTAATTTACTTAATAAATAAAAATACACTTTAATTAACAAGAAAATTTAAATGATTTATTTATTATTTATTTATTTATTTTATTAATTATATTTATAATATATAAATAATATAAATTTATTTTACATTTAATATATTATTAAAATATTTGTATTTATATTTATTATATACTATTTTATTTATCATTTAGTATATTTTTATTTATCATTTAGTATATTAAAATTTATATTTAATATGAAATTAATTTATATAGAAATTAATAATTCCATTTTTATATAGATATAATATATAATACTTTAATATTATTTAAGGTTTATTTTTTAATATTAAACTTAAATAATTTTATATATTTAATAAATAAATAAATACAAAAAAATAAAAGTACTAATAATATTTACTTAAGGTTCAGTAATAAATAATTAATCATATAAATAAATATAATATATTTACATAAAATATAAAAAAATTTTTTTCTTCCTTTTTTTTTTTATTTTATTTTTTTTTTTTCATTATCAATATTAAAGTATCAATAAATAATAAAACTAAATAAATCAATAAAGCAAGATATACTATTATAAATATTCTTTAAAGGTTTAATAAATTAATAATTAAATATATTAAAAATGAGTTCAAACACATTAGATATGTCTTTAGATGATCTTATTAAAAAGAATAGAAAGTCTAGACTTCAAAGTAGAAGAAGAAGATTAAATAATGATAAAACTGGTGGAATTGGAAGAAGAGATAGAAATACATTAAATAACAGAAGAAGAAATAAAGATGATGGTTCAAAAATATTAATATCTAATTTAGCCTATAATGTTACTTCAAAAGATTTAAAGGTAAATATTACAAAAAAAAAATATAAATTTTTAAAAAAAGTAAATAAATAAATATATACTAAATAATCTATTTTTTTTATAAAAAAAATAGGATTTATTCAAAGATATTGGTCCAGTTAAGTCTACTGCTATAAACTTCTTACCAAATGGTAAATCAAAGGGTACTGGACAAGTTATATTTATAAGAGCTAATGATGCTAGACGTGCTATTAATAAATATAATAATGTTGAATTGGATGGAAGACCAATGAAAATTGAAATGGTACTTACTTCAGCTGCAGCTCTCACAGCTATGAGAGGTAAACAAAATATAAGGTAAATATATTAGCGTATAATAATAATAATAATTTTTATTTACATATTTAAAAAAGAAATTTATAATATTATGATCATAATTATTAACTTTTTTTTTCTTTAATAATAATAATAATAATAGAAATCGTTCTAATAGAATGAGAAGAAGAAGAAATAGAAATAATGAACCATTAAAGACACAAGAAGAACTTGATGCTGAAATGGATTCATACATGAAGGTTGATGATGCAAATGTTCAACCACAATCAAATACTGATGGAAATACAAATTCAGCTGTTGTAGCTTAAATTGAAATATGATCATAAAATAGCTTATTATTATTTTTTATTTTTAATTAAATTGACTTAATTAAAATAGTCAATTGACAAAATTATAACAGATAATAATATGAATTAAAAAATAACAAGGCCAACAAAATTAAATGAATTACTATATCAAAAATGGCTTTAAAATGAATACTAATTTAATCGTATTATAAGAAAAAAAAAATATTTTTCTTATTATCAGTAACCAAATTAATTCATATTATTAATGTTTTAATTTTCTAATTTCTATTATAACGACTATATTTCTAATCACTATATTGGATTTTTATAAACAATTTAATCATTTTATGATTAACAAAATTAAATAATATAAATAATTCTTAAACAATATTTACTTTATATAATCAATATTCTTGTATAAAATTGATTATTTATATATATTACAATATATAATGTATTATGACTATTTTTCAAATATTATACTTTAAACTTTATATAAATAAAAATTTGTATTATTATGCAATATACTTTGCATCTCATTAAAATACAAAGAATGAAAGTGATAATACGATTTAAAAATTAAAGAAAAAAAATTTCACTTATACTGGAAAGGAAATAATAAGAAAAAAAGAAGGTTCAGTAATTATGATAAAAAGAAGTGAAATTTTTTAAAATATTTTCTTTTTTAATTATTCTTTTAAAAATCGTAGAATTTATTACTTTCCTTTTCTTTCATTAATTTCAGTAAATAAGACATATAATCATTATAAAGATGGTTACGTAAAGCATTGAATTTTGTTTGGTGTATTAAAGTATTATAATTATAAATACCTAAAAATAAGTATATGTGGTATTAAAAAAAAAAAAAAAAAGAAACTCACATATATGACATTATTATACATAAAACAGATTGTTGTGTTTAAAAAATATTTAAGTACCATAAAAAATACATTATACATAACGTATAATTCATATAAATAGTTGAAGTGACTGAAAAGAAAATAATCAATATATATATGAAATCATCACATTAGAATTTTTACTGCAAAGAATTATAAATTAGTAATTAATATATATGGATATAGATAGATACTTTTTATTTATTTATATATTCTTATATATTTGTTTTAAATGGGATAAATCAAACGTAAAGTATATTAGTAATTATTAGTAAATATTATTTATTATTATTTTTTTTTATTCATTTAGTTTATTTGAGATTATTCAGTAATATTTGAAAAAAAAAAAAAGAATCAACCTTTATATTTTATAAGCCATAAATATTAAAACGTTGACACCAATACAACATAATTCAGAATTATGTTTATAGAGTTATGTTACTTATTAAATAGTCAATAATAATTATTGAAATATTTGATATTAAGAAAGTATAAGCAAGAAATTAACAGTAATTATTATTAATCATTAATATGTAAAATAAGTTTTTTTTTTTCTAAAAAAAAAAAAAACTTATTTTACAAAAAAAAAGACATGTATTTGACAGAGTAAAGAACGAGAAAAAAGATTTCTTCGAGGGAATTTTAAAACAATTATTACAAGAATTGAACTTTGGGATATTTATTTGTATTTTGTTATTATTTTTAATTTATTTACTTGCTTATTTATTATATTTTTTTATTTTATTTTATTTATATTTGCTTATTTATTTTATTTTATTTTATTTATACTTGTCATTAATTTTACTTCACTATTTATTTTATTTTATTTTATTTTATTTTATTTTATTTTATTTTATTTTATTTTATTTTATTTTATTTTATTTTATTTTATTTTATTTTATTTTACTTTAATATTTTATTTTATTTTACTTTAATATTTTATTTTATTTTACTTTACTATTTTATTTTATTTTATTTTATTTTACTTCACTATTTATTTTATTTTTTATTTTATCGTTGACCTTACATAGTCCTTACAATTTTAAAACAAAGTCCATAAATGAAAGATATAAGTAACATTTTATATAAATATGACTATAAACGTAAGTATTCGTGTATACCATTTTTAATTTTTATATTTTTTAATTTATAAATATTTTATATATAAAGATAAAATTGTAATGAATAATAATAATAATAATAAATAAAAAGGAATATTATAATAATCAATTTATTATTTTATATATCAAAATATATATATATATATATATAAATGTTTGTGTGTTTGGTGTGACAATTTATTTTAGTTATAAAAAATGAAAATAATATTTATATATAAAAATGATATAGTTTAAAGGTTATATGTAAAATATATTAATAAACTAACGTATAAAATTAATTATATTCAACATTATATGTATATAAATATGATAAATAAATGTTTAATGTTAACATATGTTAATTTTTTTTATTATATATTATTATTTTTATTTTATATTTTATTATTTTATCTATTTATTTTATATATTAAGAAATTAAAAAAAAAATCTTAAAAAAGCAATTTTTTTAAGAATTTTATAACTGGAAATCTGAGTTTTAATTTAATTATTTTTCTATTTTTTTATAATTATTAATATAGATATAGATTAATTTATTGATAATTTTTTTTTATCAAAATATTTGAATAAGTTTTTCCTCTGTTAAAAAACATTAACTATTGATTTAGTGGGAAAATTTTTTATTCTATTATTTATTTTCATAGTAATTAATATTAAATATTTTATTTTAATAAATATTTATAAAAAAATAATAGAAAATTTTATATAATAACATTCTAAAATAAATAATAATATACTCGCTAAATTTTTTTTACCTAAAAAAAGATATTTTTTTTTTATAATAATTATTACTATTATTATTATTATTATTATTATTATTATTATTATTATTATTATTTTTAAGGCAATTTTATTTTGAAACCCATTTTTTTTATTTTGAAACAGTTAACTATAAATGAATATTACTAATATGCTTAATAGTTTGGTGTAATTTATATAATATAATAATTGTAAACTTATTACTATATATGGTATTTTAATATTTCTGTTTAAAAGATAAAATAGAAATACTTCATTATTAAATTATGAGTTATACAATTATTATTTTATATAATATATAATATATAAAATATAATGAATATAATATATAATATATTATATATAATAAAATTTGAAATAATAAATTTTATTATATATTTTTTGTTGATGTTTATATTTATAAATTGGATTAATTAATTTAACAATATATTATAATATAATGAATAATATATGATAATATATTATATAAATTATTTTGATTTAAAATATATTATTATATTATAATATATTAAGTTCATCTATTTTTTTGGTTTTAATACAACTTATTTTATTATATTTAATTAAATTAATATATAATTACAATATATTAAATATATATTATAATATATTAACTATTATAAATTTTCATTCAATAATAATCTTAAATTATATCAATGTCATGTAGTATAATACAATATAATACAATATATTGTAATATACAAAGGCTTTTATTATACAAAAAACAATTTTGGTTGTGTAATCTTATAATAAAAATTAATAATTATTAAATTAATATATTAAATGAAATATATTTTGTTATAATATATTAAAAAATAAAATTTTAATCTAAGACTAATAAAATAAAATTACTAAAAAGAAACGTTGATATAATAAATCAATTTGATTATTATTAATATTATTATTTATTATTATTATTATTAATATTAATATTATTTATTATTATGTGAAATTTTAATAATAAAATAATATGCTATTTATTGTAATAAATATTTATTTTATATCCATACTATTATATATATAATATATATAATTTCATATTTTTTTTTATAATGCTGTAGATTTAATTATTTATATTTATTACTTATTTATTTATCATTATTATTTTATTTAAATTAGCTACTTATTTATTTATTAATATAAATATAAACTTGATTGTTTTTTTTTTTATTTTTGTAAATATAATATTAGATTTAGAATATTTTAATTTATTATTATTTTTTTATTTGTATTACATTTCTTTTATTTATTGTATTACATTTATATTTACTTTTAATTATTATAATAATTTATTTTTGTAATTAAACTAATAATTTATTATTTTACTTTTTTTTTCTACTTTTTTTTTTTTAAAAAATTAAAGTTTCAAGCAAAAAAAAAAAAAGCAAATAATAATAAAAAAAAAGAATATATATTATAATAGATACATATAATATATATATAAAAGAAAAAAAGAAAGAGAAATATAAATTATATTTTTAATATTTTTTTTCTTACAGATATAATCTTTTTTACTATTATTTATTTTTTTTTGATTCACAGAAGAAAAAATTAAAAATTACTGCAGCAAAATTTCAAATAATTCATCTCATACTCTACATTTCATTCGAACAATATTCAAATAATAACATTTATTTTTTTTTAACGTTTATCAATATCAATAAACATCAAATCAATTTTTAATTACCAATAAACCCTTTTTTTCTTTTTTTTATTTACAATTAAATATATATAAAAATATTTTTAATTTTTTCAACAAAGAAAAGTAACAAAAGAAAGAAAGAAAAAAAATAATAAAAAATTAAAAAAATAAAAAAATAAAAAGAAAAATAAATAATTTCATTTTCAATACAATTTAATCAACTGTATAATAATTTGCATATATTAAACGGAATATTGAAATTATATTTCAATTTGTAAAATTTAAATTATAATATCTTTATATTAAAATATATCAATATATAATTATTTATTTCTTTTTCTTTTTTTTTAATTCAAAGAGACTTTTTATATTTTTTATATTATCCAATTTAAGAATACATTTTATCAAGGAAAAAAGAATAATATTAAATACATATAATTATTTAAAAGAATAACATATAAAAAATATAAATATTAATATTAAGAATTTGACAAAAAAAGTATTCAGTAAATAATATCTTTGACTTCCGAAAATAATTATTTACAGTTTTACTGAATCCAGCTGAATTATTTATTAATATAAGAAAGATTTTATTTTAATAATATCTATTAAATTAATAAATATTTTAAAGTAATAATATCTATTATATATATCTTTTTTTTTTATTTATTTTTTTTTGTTGTTAAATAGTATTTTTATTTAAAACATAAAAAGAATATATAAAATAAAGAGGTTTTAAATATTAATATACGAATAAACAAATCAACTAAATTAAAAATAATTATTTAAATTTTTACTTTATAGTAAATATTAATACAATTTAACCGAAAGTTAAAACAAATTAATAAAACTATATTATAGTACAAATTTTATTTATTTTTCATATAATATAGATTTTTTTTTTTTTCATTAAAAAAGTAAAAATGACTATTAAAATTTGTGACGCTTCTGATATTGTTAAGGATGCTTCTACTAAAAAGAAGTCATTATTTAATTCTACAAGTGTATTAGATTTAGTTAAATTAGATGACAATGAAGTTATTATTAAATATTTACTTCCAAGAAAATCTATGGCAAATGAAGATTGGCCAACTTTATTAAATGAAGAGGTTGAAAAATTAAAAGAACTTCAACTCGAAGAAAACAGTAATCTTGTAAAAATTAAAGGTTTTGTTAAAAATATTCATTTCGAAAGAAGAAACAATAATTTCCCAGGACTTGTTGTTGTAAGTATTACATCTATATTTTAATTTGAATGAAATAATAATATTATTTTTAAATATATTAGTATATATTAATCATTAAAAATATATTTTGTGATATTAATATATTTTTTATGTACAAATTTATATTTTTATATATAAATTTGTATTTTTATATATATATATTTTTTTCTATCTTTCAATTTATTTATTTATTTATTTACTCATCTATTTATATATCTACTTATTTTTATTTATTTATTTATTTATCTATCTATTTATTTATTTATCTATTTATCTATTATATCTATTAATTTTTATTTATCTATTTATAAATCTATTAAATCTATATATCTATATGTAATAATATGTAATAATTATCATTATATAATTATATATATATATATAATATTTCTATATAGGAATATTTCAGTGATGGAAATTTACAAAACTTTATTGAAAAGCATACTGATCTTCCATGGAAGACAAGATATGAAATTGCTTTAAAAATTACAGAAGGTCTTCGTACTCTTCATCAAAATAATATTTATCATTATGATTTAAAAATCACTAATATTTTAATGAAAAATGAAGTTCCATACATTTCTGATTATGGTTTCTCAGTTGTCAATGATCCATGTCGTTCAAATGGTATATACTCAGCTCCATTATTTTTATCTCCTGTTCAATTAGAAGAATTATTCTTAGGTAGTAAAAATCCAACTCCTTACAATGAAAAGGATGATATTTATAGTCTTGGTTTTATTCTTTATTATTTAGCATACTTAAAGAAACCTTGGGCTTCTGAAATTAAAGATACTTCTGATGCTAGTTTAATTTGCTGTAAGTTTATTAAATTTTATAATTTTATTGTAAAAATAATAATAAATGGTTTCTTAATAAGACTTTTATTATTATTGTCATTATTATATTTTATATTTATGAATAATATAATATAATTTTTAATCTGACTTTTATTATTATTATTATTATTTATTTATTTATTTTTTTTATTATTACAATTTATATTAAACTATATGTTATATATGTATATATGTTATATTAAATTAAAATTGGAATTATTTTTTTTTGATTTTTTTTTTATTGGAATTATTTTTTTTTGATTTTTTTTTTTATTATTTATAATATTATATAATATAATTATAATAGCAATTCTTTTTGAAAATAAAAGACCAGCTATGAAAGGAAAAGTTCTTCACCCAGATTTTGAAAAACTTATTACTCAATGTTGGCACAAAAACGCATCAAAAAGACCAACACTTGAAGAAATTATAAATACTTTAAATAATTTACTTCAACCTGAAGAAACTTTTAAAAGTGAAGTTTTAAATAAATTTGATGAAATGCCAACTCCTCATGAATTAAAACTTAAGGAACAAGAATTAAGAAAAGAACAAGAATTAAAGAAGGAACAAGAAATTCAAAAGCAAAAAGAAAAAGAAATGAAAGAATTACCAAAATTAAAACCAGTAGAAGAAACTATTAAGGAAGATTCTACTAAAAGTCCATCTGTTAAAAGTCCATCTATTAAGAGTCCATCTATTAAGAGTCCTGTTCTTGAAAGTCCTCTTGAATTAAAGAAAGATAATCCAAATCATATTGTTAATATGGAAAACTTTGAAGAAGAAAAGAAATTAGCTAATAAAAAGAAAGAAGAAGAACGTCAAAATGAAAAATTAAGAATGGAACAAGAAGCATTAGAAAAAGTTATGAATGCTAAAAAGATTAATGAAGAAAAGGAAAATCAATTAAAATTAGAGAAAAGTAGAAGAGAACAAGAGTAAGTTTAGATTTATATATATATATATATATTGTTTTTAGAATATAATATTATATTGTATTGTATTGTATTCTATTCTATTCTATTTAATGTTTAATAATTATATATATTAATAAATAAATAATTAATTTTATGTTTTTATATTTATATAAAACATAATTATATATGTATTTAAATCATAATAATTTTTTATATAGATTCATGTTAAGAGAACAAGAAGAACAAGAACGTCATAAGATTAGAGAAGCTTTATTAAGACAACTTGAACTTAAAAAGGAACAAGCCGCTAAACAAAGAGAATTAGAAAAAATTGAACTTACTAAACAAAAAGAAAAGGAAGCTTTTGAAAAGATTGAAAAGGCAAAGAATATTCTTTTAGAAAAGGAAAAAGAAAAATTAAAGAAAGAACAAGAAGAACGTGAAAATGAATTGAAGAGACAAGAAGAAATTAAAAAACAATGGGAAATTTCACAAAGAAAAACTCAAGAACTTGAAAAGAAGAAGGAAGAAGAAAGACAAAAGAAGGAACAAGAAAGATTATTAAAAATTAAAATGGAAGAAGAAGAAAACTTCCAAAAGACTTTAAAAGCTAAAGAAGTTGAAGAAAAGAAGGAAAAACAAAGAAAGGAAGAAGAATTAAAAAAGAAAAATGAGCAAGAATTAAATATAGCAAAACAAAGAAAGATTCAAGAAGAAAAATTAAAGGAATTTGAAAGAAAGAAGGAAGAAGCTCTTCAAAAAGAAAAACAAAAGAAAGAAGAAGAAGAAAGAAAAAGAAAGGAAGAAGCTAATGATAGATCTGCTGTTTCTGAATTTGAAAAGAAGAGATTAGAAATGTTAAAGGAAAGAGAAAAGAATCGTCAAATGAATATTGCTAAGGATGAAGGTTTTGCATTCCAAAAAGCCATGGCTACTAAAAAGAAGTTAGAAGAAAAAGAAAATCAACGTAAAAAGGAAGAACAATTAAAACATGAACAAGAATTAAATCGTGATAAAGAAAAAGCAGAAAGATGGAAGGAACAAAAGAAGAAGTTTGAAGCTCTTGAAGAAGAAAGAAAGAGAATTCGTGAAAGTAATGTTAATGAAGATCCAGGATTTATATTTAATAATGGTAGAACTTCAGTTAGTAGTGTATTTAGTGAAGCAGATAAAACTGAAAAATGGAAGGAACAAAAGAAGAAGTTTGAAGCTCTTGAAGAAGAAAGAAGAAGAATTCGTGAAGGTAATGTAAACCAAGATCCAGGATTTTTATTTAATAATGGTAGAACTTCAGTTAGTAGTGTATTCAGTGAAACAGATAAAACTGAAAAATGGAAAGAACAAAAGAAAAAGTTTGAAGCTCTTGAAGAAGAAAGAAGAAGAATTCGTGAAGGTAATGTAAACCAAGATCCAGGATTTTTATTTAATAATGGTAGAACTTCAGCAAGTCTATTCAATGAAAAAGATAAAGCTGAAAAATGGAAAGAACAAAAGAAAAAGTTTGAAGCTCTTGAAGAAGAAAGAAGAAGAATTCGTGAAGGTAATGTAAATCAAGATACTGGTTTCTTATTTAATAATGGTAGAACTTCACCTTCAGTATCTAGTCGTGTTAATTTCTTTAAACAAAGAATTGAATCCGAAGCTGGTTCAGAAGCTGGTTCACCATCTCTTCGTGCTCAATCTCCATATTTAAGATCTATTTCACCTTCACCTAATTCACCACAATTACGTTCTTCTTCACCACAATTCTATCGTCCATCATCACCTTCCTTTAGAGCTGCTTCTCCAACCCCATCTACTTCTTCTATTACTTCATCTACTTCAAATGGTCAATATATATATAAACTTCGTTCAACTAATTTAAAAGATTTTGAAAAACGTAAATTAGAAAAACAACGTGAACAAGAACGTCAACGTCGTGAATTACAAAAACAACAAGAACAAGAAGCTTTCCAAAAATTATTAAATGCTAAAAAGAAGATTAGTGAAATTGAAGCTCGTAAAAAGAGAGAACAAGAAGAAAAGAAAAAAATAAATCAACATGGATTAACTGATTTTAAAAGTCCAAAACTTTCACCAACTGAAAGTAAAGAAGAATAATAATAATAATACAAAATAATAAATAATAAATAATAAATAATAATAATAATAATAAATAATAAATAATAAATAATAATAATAATAATTAATGATTAATAATAAATAATAAATAATTAATCATTAATCATTAATAAAATAAAATAAATAATAATAATAAAAAATAAAAAGAAAAAAAAATATTTATATAATAACATAATAAAATAAACCAATAATTAAATTAAAAACAAAAAATAATAATCATCAAATAATAAATAAAACAAAAAAAAACAAAAAACAAAAAAAAAAAAAACGAAAATCAAAAGTAAATAATGTAAAATAATCAATAAATAAATAACTAAAATTTTAGAATAAATCATAATATAATAATCCACGAAGATTTCTTTTTTTTTTTTTTTTTAAAAAATATTTATATATATATATATTTATTTATATAATCTAATATAATAAATTATATATATATATATAATATTTTTTAAAATGAAAAATAATAAATAAAGTAATCAAAACTAAATAAAACAAAAATTTTTTTAAAAAAAAAAAAAAGTAAAAATAAAATAAAATAAAATATAATAAAATAAAAAAATATTAATAATAAAAATTTTATAAATAAATCATTATTAAATAATTAATTGAAAATCTTTTTTTTTTTTATAAATATTAGAATTAAAAAATTAAAAAAAAAAAAATCTATATATTATATATTAATTTAAAAATATATACATAAAATATAAAAAATAAATAAATAAAAAAAAATTTTTTTAAAATAAAAGTTAATAATAATTCATAATAATAATATACATATAAAAATTTATTTAGTCTATTTCATCTATATATTTATTATTTGATTAATTAAGATGTATTATATATATATATATATTAATTATATTTATTATTTGATTAATTAAGATGTATTATATATATATATATATATATATTAATTATATTAATTATTGTTTGTGAAAATGCAGTGTTTTGCCAATTTATTATTTGAGTATAAGTTGTGTTTTATATAATAATTAATAATTAATAGGTAATAAATAATAATTAAAAATATTAAAAAAAAAAAAAAAAAAAAAAAACAATAATAAGAAATGTATAAATAAAAACATATTTATTATCAATCTGGTAATTTAATGTTGACTTTTGAAATCAAAAGTTTTTTTTTTTTTACTTTTTTTTTTTGACATTCATTATAATAGAAAAAAAAAAAAAAATCCACATATTATATTAATTTTCTATTTTTCTATTTTTCTATTTTTTAATTTATTTTTAAAAAATTTTTTATTATTTTATATTTTATTACATTTTAACTTTATTTTTATAGATTTCTATTATTCTATTTTTCTATTTTTTAATTATTTTATTTTAAAAAAATTTTTTTTTTTATTTTACATTTTAATTTTTAATTTTTTATATAATTCTTTTTTTTTTTTTTTTTTTTTTTTTTTTAAAGTGGTTATGATTTATATTTACTTTAATTTATTATTATATATATGTGTTATTATAATGTTTTTTAATCAGTATAATATTATCATAGAAATTGTTTTTTCTATTTATATATAATATTTATATATATATTTATAAAATAGAAAGAAAAAAAAAAGTATATATATATAAAGCATGTCTTTCTATATCTATAT
Organism: Anaeromyces robustus; assembly: GCA_002104895.1. Lineage (NCBI taxonomy): Eukaryota > Fungi > Neocallimastigomycota > Neocallimastigomycetes > Neocallimastigales > Neocallimastigaceae > Anaeromyces > Anaeromyces robustus. Next base: position 93,786 of record MCFG01000113.1, on the reverse strand, counting down.
TTATTCTTTATATATATAATTATTCTTACTTTATATTATCAACAAGTAAATATAAATTTTGGTGATATTTTGTACTTTATATACAAATATATATTAGATTTATAATATATATATATATATTTAATGACTTAATTTAAATTTAAGAATCAAATTTATTTAACTTTTAACCCATATATATTATAAATTATATGAGATTTTTGTTTATACTTATTATTATTATCTATTATTTTTTTTTAAATTCTTTTTTTTTTTTTTTTTTTAATTATTTTTTTTCATTTTTATCATTATCCACTTTTTTATTATCAGTATTAATTTGAGGAGCTGAAGCTGAAACAGAAGAATAATTTGGAGGTTGTGATTGATCTTCAACTGAAATAGTTGGTGGGACAGGTACTAGAACAGGATAATAACCTGGTGGTGGTGGTGGATATGAAGGCATTTGATATACAAAAGATCCAGGTGGTGGTGGAGATTGTATTAATGGCATACTATCTTGAGAACCAGGTACTGGAGGTTGAGGTTGTAGTAATGGCATACTTTCTTGAGAACCAGGTATTGGTGATGGTGGAATAGGTGAATAAGATCCTGGAACAAAATTTGGAGATGGTGGAATTGGTTGATATGGTCCTGGAACATAATTTGGATTACTTGTATTAGGTTGATAGGTATAAGATCCCGGAGCATAAGAAGTAGGTGGAACATTCAGAGTTGGTATTGACGATGTAGGTATATTATTTTCATTATTGTTTTTACCATTGCTTTCATTATATTCAGCATGATTATTATTATTATTATTATTATTATTATTATTATCATTATTATTATTATTATTATTATTATTATCATTATCATTATCATCATGATTATTATTCATACTATTACTTTTTTCATTTTCTTGATTTTTATTTTTTTCTGATTGTTCATTTATAGAATAAGCTAGAGTTGAAAGTAAAACTAAATCATTTAATTCTTTCAGGATTTGATTATTTTGATTTTGAACAGATTCATTAGATTCATTATTTAAAGGTGTAGTTTCTTTTTCAATTTTTTGTTGTATTTTATTTCTTAAAGAATTAGTACATTTACATATTATATAATATAAAGTATACAAAATAAAACCTATGATCCCCATTAATAAAATAAATGAAATTGGGTTATAACTATTATATAATGCTGCAATTTTTTTAGTAAAAGGTACATCTTTATTTGGATCATAATCTGGATCAGGATTACCATTTTCTGAATTAGTAACTTTGATATCATAATCGTTACAATAATGTTGATCAATGTATGTATATTGTGTTCTTTTACAATTTGAATATTTCAAATCACATAAATTTGTTTTATCGTAATCACATTCTTTTATTTCTGGGAAATATGGTATATATCCAGTTAAACCTTCATTACCATTTAATGAACTAAATAAATTAAAAATTAGTACCATAAATTAAATATTTATATTTATATTATATTATATTATATTATATATAGTAAATATAAATATTTTGTAATTATTTAATAATAATAAAATAATAATAATAATAATAGTAATAATAATAATAATAATAAAACAATTTAATTTACATACAATGAATTTAATTTAGTTAATTCTTTAAATTCGTATGGAATTTTTCCTTCAAAAGAATTACCACCTAAATCCCTTTATATTTTTTAAGTTACATAAATAATATAATTTTTTATAAAAAACTTTTAATAATAATTATAATAATAATAATAATAATAATAATAATAATAATAATAATAATAATAATAATAATAATAATAATAATACATTCATATAAATAGTTGTATTATTTTTTATTATATTTAATATTAATTATATTTACAGTTTTTGTAAATTTTTTAAATTGGTTAAAAAAATTGGAATTTTCCCTTTAAATTGATTATCAGACAAATCACTTTATGTAATAAATAAATAAATATATAAACAAATAAATAAATAAATAAATTATATTATATAATATTATATTATGTTATATTTAAATATATATTTATTTATTAATAATTAATATATATTTATAAAATACTTTACAGTGTTTCTAAATTTTCCATTTTTCCAATAACTTCTGGTATTTGTGTATTATCAAAGGATTTTTCAAGGATTCTATTATCATTAAAATTTCAAAAATTAATAAAATGTTAGTAAAATTAGATATGTTTTATATTAAAATAATAATATTTTATAAATATAAACATATAATATATAATATATAATATATAATATATAACAATTCTATATATTTATATTTTTAAAATATTCATTTTTAAATATTGAATGTATATCTTAAAATAATATGAATAATTACAAAGTTCTAAGATTTTTTAATTTATCAAAATTGTTTGGCACTTTAATTTTAGTATCTCTTATTTCCCTATTTGAATGTATAATTGTTGTAAATTTTTAATTTTAATAATATTCAACATTTTTATATATATATATATACATTACAAATAATGAAGTGATTTTAAAAATGTAAATATAGAAAAAATTAGTAATATAATTTCAAAAATATTGAAAGTTTAGAGATATTATAGTTCAAAAGTATAAATATATAAAAAGTAGAATAAAATTTAAAAAATATATAAAGATAAATTTATAATAAGATGTTAAAATTATATATTTACAATATAGCTAAATTTGATAATTTACTAAGGTGATCAATTACTTCTTCAGTTAAATTAACTTCTTGATTTTTAATCTTGCTACATATATATAACATAACAAAATTCCAGATAAATATAAAACCATAATTTATTTTATTGTATATATATTTATAAATTATATTAAGTTTTAGTTAAATAAAGAATAGGTAATATATGTATAATATATATATATAAATATATTTACATTTCAGTAATATATTTTTGGTTATTACAGAAAGTCACTTCATTATTATTACAACAATTTGACAATGTGATATTTAATTTATTGCCCATTAAATCAAATGCTTTATTCACATTAGAACAATCATCATCAGCAACGACATTACTAATAACTAAAATAAAAAGAACTAAAAAGTTTATAAACTTTTTAGAAAAAGTGTGATATTGTTTCATTTTTTAAAATTAAAAATTAAAATTTTTTTATTTTTATTTTATTTTTTCATTTTTTGTTTAGAATTTTTATTTAATATTAAAAAGAAAAAAAAAAATTTTTTTTTTAAACTTTCTATTTTAATATAAAAAAATTCTTTTTTGTTAACCTTTTTTTCAATTTAAAAAATTTTGTTACCTTTTTTTTATTTTTTTTTCAAATTATTATTATTTAATTAAAATAAATATATTTTATTGGTGGATAGTAATTAAAAAATTTTTTTTTTACAAATTATTATATAATAAAGTTTTTTTTTTGGAATTTTATATTTTTTGATTAATAATAAATAAATAAATAAATAAATAAATAAATAAATAAATAAATAAATAAATAAATAAATAAATAAATAAATAAATAAATAAATAAATAAATAAATAAATAAATAAATAAATAAATAAATAAATAAATAAATAAATAAATAAATAAATAAATAAATAAATAAAAATATAAATAAATAAATAAATAAATAAATAAATAAATAAATAAATAAATAAATAAATAAATAAATAAATAAATAAATAAATAAATAAATAAATAAATAAATAAATAAATAAATAAATAATAATTAAAGGTATAATAATTTATTATAAAAATTTATTATAATTAAATATATAAAATATATAAAATAAATCGTTATTATATTGTTATTATATGAAATTTAATAATAAAGTAATAATTTTAATTATTCCAATATACTTTTAAAATTAGCAATAAATATATGTTATATCCTATAAATATAAATACTTATTTTTTAATTTTTTTTTTTTGAATTTTTTAATAGATAAGAAATAGAAAATAAAAAAAAAAACATATTATATTTTTAAAAGTTTTTTTATTATAATTTTTTTAATTACTTAAGATGATTAGCTTAAATAAAATATTTTGTTTTAATTTCTATATATATTATAATATTTATTAGCATTATTATAAATATATTGTAAACAATATAATGTAAATATTTTCTTTTTTTTTTTTTTTTAATAATTAAATATAAAATAAACTTTTTTTTTCTTTTTAATTTTATTAAGAATATAATGAATATAATGATTATTTTCCTTTTATTAAATTTATGTAAATTTTAAATACTTCGTTCTTTTTTTTTTTTTTTTTTTTTTTTTTTTTTTTTTTTTTTTTTAAATTATTAATATTGTTCACCATTTGAAAATATTATTTAAGTCATGGAATAATTTTAATATCAATTCTTTTAGGTATTTTTCTATTGTTAATAATAAATAGAAATATGTGAAGAAATACATAATTGTATCAATGATATATTTATATTCAAATCAAGACTTTATTATTACTTTTAAAATTATGATAATAATAATAATAATAAAGAATAATAATATTAATAGAAAAACAACATTTGTCGAAAATATATATAAATGATTTTATAGATTATTATTAACATTTTTTTAAAAAAAATTTTTTTTTTTAAATATTTTTTTTTTTTATTTTAAATTTTAAATGTTACACTAAAAAATCATATTCATTTTTTATATATAATAAAAATGGAATTTTGATTGTTTTATCATCAAATAAAATACTTTTTTCTTTTTTTCTTTTCTATTAATCATAAGAATACTTGTATTTAAAAAATTTAAAAATTATTTGTAATTATTATTATTAATATTAATATTATTTTTTAATTATAAGTAAAAAAAAATAAAAAAAAGATTGAAAATATATTAATATTTTGGTATTTATTGTATTTATTATATAATTATATATAATTTTTAAAATTTTTAATTATAAATAAAAAAAAAAATAGATTGAAAATATATTAATATTTTGGTATTTATTATATAAAATATAGTTAGTCATAAAGGAATACATTAAAAATGTAATATAAAATAGATGTATACCATATTAAGTAATTACTAATTAAATTAGTATTACTTAGTATGGTATATGTCTCTTTGTCTCTTGCAGGATACTACATTTAAGAATTGACTAAGAAAATCAATTCGTATATCTTGTGCCACTTAATTACTTTTAAAATATTAAATATCTAGATTTATCTTTATATTATAAAATATATATATTTTATCGATTTTGTATATTCAAGCCACTAAAATATTGTAATCTTGAACAAATTCTTAATATTTCAATACAAAGTTAAATTCTATTACACTACATTTACCAACTTTTTTCATCTCCACCATCTCCATATATATTAGTCAATTAATAAATTACTATTGTTAATGTTAAATACAAAACAAAGTAAAAATGAAATAAAATAAAATAAAATAAAATAAAGTAAAATAAGAAAAAAAGTGTTTAAAAATTTTTATATCAAAATGTTGTACAAAAAATTTTTAATTTATTGTTATTATTATTATTTAAATTTTTAATTAAACTATATTTATCTTTATTTATCACTTAATAAAGTAATATTAAAAAATTTAAAGTTATTAATGAAGATAAATAAAATCGATTAAATATTTAAATCTTATTTATTATTTAATTAATTAATGTGTATTGTATGTAGTGTATATTAAAGAAATTAATATTGTTAATTAATTAAATCTATAATAATAAAAAAAGAAATAAAGTAATATTGAAATTAAAAAAATAAAATAAAATAATCTCATATCTCATATCACAATATCATAATATCATAATATCATACTTTTTTTTTATATTATTACACATTATAATAAAGTAATAATAAGTTTATTTATTATTTTTTTAATATAAAAAATTTTTTTATTATAAAAGAAAGTGAATTTTCCTTTTTTTTTTAAAATTTCAATTTTTTTTTCTTTTTAAAGAATTAAATTCAAATTAAATTAATTTAAAAAAAAAATGGCTAGTATTCAACAAAAACCTTTAGTTACTGACACCTACACAGCAGATCCATCTGCTCACGTTTTCAACGGTAAAATTTACATTTACCCATCTCATGATCGTGATATTGAAACTATCGATAATGATAATGGTGATCAATATGATATGAGAGATTATCATGTTTATGAAATGGACGACGAAAACACTCTTCCACGTGATTGTGGTAAAGTTTTAGATATTGAAGAAATTCCATGGGTTTCAAAACAACTCTGGGCTCCAGATTGTGCTGAAAAGGATGGTAAATACTACTTCTACTATCCAGCCCGTGATAAGGATGGTTTCTTCCGTATTGGTGTTGCTATTGGTGATAGCCCAAGAGGTCCATTCAAGCCAGAACCAAATTACATTCCAGGTACTTACAGTATTGATCCATGTATTTTCCCAGATACTGATAAGAATTACTACCTTACTTGGGGTGGTATTTGGGGTGGTCAACTTGATAAATACCGTAATAATAAATATGATGAAAACAATAACGAACCAACTGGTGAAACTCCAGCTGTTTGTGCTAAAATCGCTAAAATGAATCCAGATATGAAAACTCTTTCTGAAGATCCACGCGATATTGTTATTGTTGATGAAAACGGTAAACCACTTACTGGTAAGGACCATGACAGACGTTACTTCGAAGGTCCATGGCTTTTCAAGAAAGGTGATACATATTACTTCACTTACTCTACTGGTGATACTCATTTCTTAATTTGGTCTACTTCTAAGAATGTTTACGGTCCATACACTTATGGTGGTAAGATCTTAACTCCAGTTCTTGGTTGGACTACTCACCATTCTATTCTTGAATTCCACGGAAAATGGTGGTTATTCTACCACGATTGTGAACTTTCTAATGGTGTTAACCACAAACGTAATGTTAAATTCCGTGAACTTAAGTTTGATGCCAATGGTAGAATTATTGAAATGGATGGTAGTTTAAAGAAGGAAGCTAAAAAAGAAGAAAAGCCAAAGAAGAAGAAGAATGCTTTTAAACAAATGTTTAGATGTTTATACTAGATTAAAAGCATATAAAATAAATAGTATATATTAAATTTTGTAGTTAAATATTAACTTAAGTTGATTTTTTTTATAAATTTTTTATATAAAATTTATATATGTAACATAAAAATTAAATTTAAATATTTAATGTAATATTATATATATACTAAATATATATCCTATAATTATTTAATAATCATTAAATAATTTAAATACAATGAATTTTAATTTCTTTAAATTCATTATGGGATTTTTTTTTTCTTTCTAAAGAAAATTAACTATCTAAATCCCAATAAATTTTTTTGAATTGAAATATAAATTTATGGATACACACATATATAATATCGAACTTCCTTAAATTTATAATTTAATTTTTGATTTTCATAATAAATAACTAATAACTTAATACCAAACAAATATCAAATTAAAAATATTCATAATAGTAATAATTAATAATAATATTAATAATAATAAAAACAAAAAAGAAAAAAAAAAAGTAAAAATAAAAAAAAAAATAAAAATAAAATTAAGAATAAAAATAAAAATAAAAATAACAATAAAATTAAGAATAATAAAAAAATTAAAAATAATAACGATAACAACAAAAATAATACAAATAATAATAAGAAAGATAATAATAATAAATAAAAAAACTAATAATAAAAAAAAAAAAGAAATAAAAACATTCAAATAAATAATAATAATTTTTTTTTAAATTGCTTAATTAAGCAATTTGGATTTTTCATTTAAAATGATTATTAGTGTATTTCTTTTGTTTTCCTATTATTATGTCATAGTTGTTGTTGAAGTTTAATAATTTATTTATAATTGAATCTTGTTAATTGTTAAGAAGTAATAAAAAAAAATTAAAAAATAATTATTAAATTTTATAACATGTTCGTAGTCTTATTCTTGATAGGGTATATTTATCAGTAATTATTTAATAATAATAAATTATTTTATGGTGTACATTAATTATAATTTAGTTAATTCTTTAAAAATTCGTATTAAAATTTTCTTTATAAATAAATAAATAAATAAATAAATAAATAAATAAATAAATAAATAAATAAATAAATAAATAAATAAATAAATAAATAAATAAATAAATAAATAAATAAATAAATAAATAAATAAATAAATAAATAAATAAATAAATAAATAAATAAATAAATAAATAAATAAAAAGTATATCTATGTTCGGAACCCTAGCCTGAGCATAAGTACTCATAGTAGGGTTTCGAACATAGATACCTCTTATCGCAGGAATTTGCGCTGCTAGACAGGTTAAGTATTTCAAAAAATGAAAATTCTCACATTATATTATTAAAGATCTTGTTTTACACTATAAAAGAATTAATAGATTCTCTTCTTTTAACCGTTAAATATAGTGCATTAGTGGATAGACTCAAAAATGAGTCAATTAGTGAATACAGAGAAATTAAAAATTGGTACTGGAATAATCTTGCTAATAAACAAGGAATTAAAAGTAAAAACTATGATAAATATTAATTTTGTGATTCTAAACATATTATTATGGCCCTCATGTTAATCTAGTTATCAAATGGATAATATGTTTACGCTGTGGATATATGTATATAACTCGAAAATAGCCTTTAAAAGTGGAAAGGTTTCAAAAGAATACCCTTCTTATTGCCACTGCTGTCAACAAGGTGAGCAGGGGCAATAAGAAGGGTATTCTTTTGAACATTGGATCTTTGATTGCTCTTTTTTTTTCTCTTATTAGATGGAACCCACTATATTTCATCAATGACCTCTTCATCACTTTTGCAGACAAAATAAAGAGAAACTCTTTATATAATAATTACACCTCAATCTTAGAGTATGAAAAATATATCAACCATAAAATATATTTATTCCTTCTTGGTGGAACTTCAGCTCTGGAAGAGCTGCATTTCGATAAAGGGGAACGAAATCATTTAATTGAACAACTTTACAAAAGTTTAAAAGAGCTTCCTATTCCATACTTTGTGAGATTGGCTGATTTTTTAACAAAAACAGTACCAGTCATATGCAAGTTGTTATTTGATAGGTATAAATCAATACCCTTTATTACCAAGAGCATCAATGTCGAATCTATAAGACATAATAATAATATCTGGAATCGCGATATTATTTCAACCACTGGGTTTTTGGAGTCATTTTCTTTTACTAGAAATGATGACGATTACCCAAAGGAGAGTTTAGTGGACCCCACACTATCTTTAATTCAGATGTTACTTTTTTATTTTATATTATTTTACTATTTAGAGAGGAGTGAAATTCGAATAGTACCCTACACTGAAATTATAATTATTTCTGAAATTTATTATATTTTTCTTTATATTAAATTTATGTTATAGATTTTTAAATATTATTTTTTTTTATTTTAATCTATTTTTATTTATGTATTAAATCTAAATGTATTAATAACTATTTATAATAAATAAAAAACATGCAAATATATTCTCTTCTTTTAATCTAAAACAAAAAATAAGTTTATAATTTTCCTTCTTTTGATAAAAACAAATTGGGTATATTAGCACAAACTCCTTATTAAAGTACTATTACCAATAATAATGTTACTACTAACGATAATTATACTAGAGCAATAACAAGAGTATTGGAAACAATAATAATAATATATTGTATTATATTATTCTAGTATGTAAATTCTTCTATAATTTTTATTTATTATATATAATTCAGAATATCATAAAATATTAGAAATGGAAAATAAAAAACTTAATATAAATAGAATATTGTTAATATAAATGATATAATAAATATAAATATAATTTTATATTATAAGCTTTATTTATTATTAAAATGTTAAAATTCTATTTCATTTTTAACATTTTATTATTATTATCCTTTTTTTATTAAGTTTAAATGAAATAATAATTTATTTTTATTTTTAATTTCTTTTATATTTATTGTTATACATATTACAAAATAAATATAGAATATAAAAAAAAAAGGTTTAATAATTTGTTGTATAATGAATAAAACAATAAAATAATAATAAATAAACTCTTTAATACTAATGAATAATTTATTATATAATATATTTATGTATTATTATACAAAACATTTCTTTAAAAAATATTTTTTTTTATATTTATTAAATAAATTAAAAATAAAATCAATACTTTTATAATAAATTTCAATTTTTTTATTTAAAATTTTTAGTGATAATAAAATTATTGATTAAATTTTAACCAATAGTTTTAAAGATAGAAAAAATATTAAAATTTAATTTTGACACCATCCATTAATTTAAAATTAATTGTTGGATATATAAAGAATGGAATTTTCTAAATTTTTTTTTTTAAAAAAATTAAAAAAAGGTTTAATAATAAAATTCAATTAGATAAATGTATAAACGTTCAATTGATAATAAATAAATTTAGATAAAATGGCTTTTCATAAAGCATTTATTAATATAAATAATAATAATAGTAATAATAATAGTAATAATTATAATAAATTTTATTTTTAACTTTCATTGACATAATTCATTCATTTATAATATTGTATTTATTAATGAAAATATTTATATTAAAATAAATAGAAATTTATTAATAATAAACTAATTAATATATATTAAGTTCAATTCTTGAAATTTATAAATATATAGCGTAATAATAATTAGTACAAAAAAAACATTTTTATATTTATTAATAATTTTTAACATATTTTATATAAAACATTTATAATTTATTCAATAATATCTACTACTTTTTAATTAACTGTTTTATTATTTAAAATAAAAGTAATACTCTAAAATATGAAAGTAAATATACATATTACTCTATCATTATGACATCTTATTATTATTGGTTGATGATTCTGAAAATAATTAATATTTAAAATATTTTATGTAATCTTCCAGTAACATTTCTTCATCTTTTTGTAATGAATTCTTATCATTTTATAATTCTTTTTTGTCACTTTCTAGATGTTCAATTCTACTTATCATTTTATTTTGTAATTGTTCATTATTTCTTTGTAGTTGTTCAAGTTTCTTTTGTAATTCTTCATTACTGATCTAGGTTTGTTTATTATTGTGTATTTATTTGAAAGTACAAAGTGACAAAGTGATGTGGAATCATTTAATGGTAATAATGAACAATTTCCATTTTGGATTGATTCATTATCACTATCCTCATTATTTTGATTCTTTAAAGTATAACATTTTTATTTTTACTCTCTTTTTTTTATTTAATAAAGAATTATTACCTACTTGTCTTCTTTTTCTATTCATTTTAAATATAATTACTAATTATTATAAAATGAAACTTATATTTATTATTATAAAATAGAAAAAAAAACTATTATAAGAATTTTTGAAATTGTTTTGAAATAATTATATAACTTATTTAATATTTTATATATTAATTAATGATTTATAAATTTTTATATATTTATATTTATATAATACAGTTTCATAATGAAGTAACAGTAATTATAAAATATATTTTATAATAAACTTATGAATTATTAATTATTAAAAAATATGAAGTTAGTAATAAGGATTAATATTTTATGTTAATCTAACATAAACAAACTGTTTAAAGTATTTTTTATATAATATATATATTTATTATTTTTATTTTATGCTTTGTTATATTTATATTTATATATGTATTTATTATATTTATATATCTATTTGTTATTATATATTATATATTATTTTTGAAATAATTATAATAATAATAATAATAATAATAATAATAATAATAATAATAAATAATAAATAATAATAATAATAATAATAATAATAATAATAATAAATAATAAATAATAATAATAATAATAATAATAATAATAATAATAATAATAATTATAATAATAATAATAATGCTAATATTTTTTGTAAAATCAGAGACAAACAAACAAAAAAATATTTATTATATACATAAAAATAATTAAAATATTTTTTTTTCATTTGAGATTGTTTTGTTTAATATTTTTATATTTAAAATATTAACAAATTATAAAAATTTTTTTTGAAATAGTTTTGAAATAAAAAAATATAATATAAAAAAAGTTCTTTTTGTTCTGATAAATAATACATGAAAAATAGTATAAAAATAGAAGTGGAAATATTTAGAAAGCTACTTGAAATAATGGATAAATATATTTATTTAATAACAGTTCAAATTGATAATAAACCATCAACTGAAACTTGATTTTTAATTAAACTTCCAATACATTCAAAAAAAGAACTATTATATGGATTAATGACAAATACTCATATTTTTCCATCAGAATATGTTTAACCTAATAAAGCGTTTGAAATTAAAGGAAGATGAAAATAATAAATTAAAAAATTATGGATTGGAGCAAACAAAATTTTATAACGTTTTTGAATGTCCATATTGAGACCATGAATAATATTTAGTTTTATTTTATAAAACAAATCATTGTAATATTGATATTGGAATAGAAAAACTTGAACATCTACTTAAAGTTATAATTTGTAAAACTTTCTGAATTTAGATATATTTAAATATATAATTTAATAAATTTATTGAAAATAAATGATATAAAAAATATCTAATATATTAAAATATAATAAAATATAAATTATATAAATTAAAAAATAACATGATAATTAATAATATTCTTTTTTAATTTTATATATTCAAAAAACTGTATATTTATATTTGATCTTTGTTTAATTAATAATTAATAAAATTGTTATTTTACAATATTTTAAAAAAGAGTATCTAAAAATAAATATAAATTTTATATAAAAAAACATTATATTTTTAAAGAAAAATTTAAAAATAAGGTATAAAAAAATAAAAATAAATAAAAATAAATAAATTTTAAAGATAAAGTTAAAAGTTTTTTAATCTTATTTTTAAAATTTAAAATTTAATGAAAAATTATAATATTTTTTAAAGTCTTTTTTTTTTTTTTTTGGTTGATCTTGCTTTGTTTTTGGTATCAAATAAAAAATATATCAAAGATTCATTTTAATTTTGAGATAAATATTAATTTCTTGTATTATAAAAAAGATTAAGTAAAAAGTTTAAAATTTTTATCTTTAATTTATTGGAAAAAAAAAAAAATACATCAAAAAATTATTAACTTTAAAATTTTATTATATATACATTATTAAAGAATCTTTTAAAAATATATATTGTTTATAACTTTATATATAAAAATCCTAATTAATGGTTAATTTTGGTTATCCTTAAGAGAAAGATACATTATAATTAATAAAGGTACAAATTATACTAGTAAAATAATAACACAAGAAAGTCTCATATATCAATAAAATACATTTTATGATTATATTAAATTACGCCTTAAATTATATTTATTCTAAATACTAATAATTAAATTTTTTAACACTAATTTTAAAATAATATTTAATAGAAATGAATTATTCATAATTAATTTAGAAAAAATAATTAAAAAAACTTTAATAAAATAGAAATCTTTATTAATTTTATTATTATGAAATAATAATATTTCTTATTTAAAAATAACTTTTAAATTTAAAAAAAAATTATTATAACGAAAATATAAATATTACTTATGTATAATAATATTTATTAAAATAATAATTGTTATAATTATATTAGAAAAGAATATTTTAACAAAATTGTATAATATTAATAATATTGTATGATATATAAAATTATAAAAATTGTATAAATTTTTTTGAATAATTTTTTTTTTTTATGTCATAATATATATATATTAAATTATATTTTAATTATTTTAATTATAATAAGAAATAATTAAAATATACTATTATTTAATTAAATGGATCATAATTCAGATAATAACTCATCTTCAGATGAATCTGAAACATTATCTGAAAAGCATTTAGTTGAAAAAATAGAAAAAGAATATGCTGTAGTGTTTGATGATGATTATAATGAAAATAATTATAATAATAATAATGTTTATGATTTTAGAGACAAGAACTTTAATATAAAAAATAGTAGTAATAATAATTTATTAATAAATTCAAGAGTTTCATGTCAGTCGTCATCTACTGATAATGATTTTAGTTATAATACATTGTTCCCACTACCCCTGTTTGAATTTAATCAATCAAATTCGCATGTAAATATTGTTAATATAACTAATGAAAGTAATGATGGTAATGAAAAACAATATGAACAATCATCAATAGAAGAAAAACTTGAATCATCAGTAGAAGAACAACTTGAACCATCATTTGAACAACAACAACAACAACAAATATTAGAACAACAATCATCAGTAGAAGAACAACTTAAACCATCAGTTGAACAACAACAACTGTTAGAACAACAATCATCAGTAGAAGAACAACTTGAACTATCAGTTGAACAACAACAACAACAAATATTAGAACAACAATCATCAGTAGAAAAACAACTTGAACTATCAGATGAACAGCAACAACTGTTAGAACAACAATCATCAGTAGAAGAACAACTTGAACTATCAGTTGAACAACAACAACTGTTAGAACAACAATCATCAGTAGAAGAACAACTTGAACTATCAGTTGAACAACAACAACAACAAATATTAGAACAACAATCATCAGTAGAAGAACAACTTGAACTATCAGTTGAACAACAACAACAACAAATATTAGAACAACAATCATCAGTAGAAAAACAACTTGAACTATCAGTTGAACAACAACAACAACAAATATTAGAACAACAATCATCAGTGGAAAAACAACTTGAACCATCGGTTGAACAACAACAACTGTTAGAACAACAATTTGAATCATCTTTAGTAGAAAAACATCCTGAATCGTCATCAGTAGAACACAAATTTGAATCATCATTAAAAGAAAAAACAACAAGAATCAGAAGAACAACAATTTGAACCATCAAATCAAAATAATACTAATAAACATGAAACTCAAAATAATATTATGTTTAATAATGCTAATGTTCAGGAAAATCAGAATAACAAAATGGATAGTGATATAAACTTGAAAAAAAGTCAAAATCTTGAAATGGATAATATAGTAAAAAAGAAGCAAAATAATAGAATTATTAATAATACAAATTTTCAAGGAATACAAAATAATACAGAATTCAGTAGTGTTAATGAACAAAGAAATCAAAATAATCCAATATTTAACAATATTAATGAACAAAGAAATCAAAATAATAATAATCCAATATTTAACAATGTTAATATACAAAGAATTCAAAATATGGGAATAATTAGTAAATTTAACGTACAAGAAATTCAAAATGAAATAATATTAAGTAATGTTAATGTTCAAGGAATTCAAAATAATCTAATAACTAAAAATATTAATAATGAACAAAATGATGAACAAGATGATGAACAAGATGATGAATCAGATGATGAACAAGATGATGATCAAGATGATGAATAAGATGATGAACAAAATGATGAACAAGGTGATGATAGTAGTTATCATTCTGCAGATAATAATGAATATGATAATAATTTGATTCATATTATTAAAGATGATGATAGCATTTCAAATAAAAATAGTTTAATTCATAATCAATTTACATCATTGTATATAATTGTAACACTTAAAAAAGAAATTAATTTAAAAGAAATATGTATTTATAATAATAAAAATGATAAATTAAAAATTATTAACAACAAGCTAATTGAAATAAATAAAGAAAATGTTAAGGAAATGAATATTAAAGTATTTGAAAAAAATATCCTAAATACAAATAAAGTTTATATATATAAAATTGATTTTATTTTAGGCAAATATCATGAAATAGTAAAATTAATATTAAAATTTGATGATAGAATTATAGAATCTGAATGGTATTCTATTGATATATATCAACAGTTATTTATTTATTCATATAAAATTAATTATGTTAAATCCTTTAGAAGTTTTTTTAATAATTTAATAAATAATAATTCTAAAGAAACATATGATTTATCTGATTTACAAAAATATATAATATATAAAAATATTTTAGAAAATAATCAATTACTTGTTAGTTTAATACCTTTTTTGAATGAACAATCTTCATTAATTATAAATGAATTTGAGAAACATTTAAATAAACTATTTTCAAATATAATAAATGAAAATTCAAATAATCAACATGAATATATTATGGAATTAACCGATTATATAAAAAATTACATTAGTGCAATATATGAAATAAAAAATAATGATATTACATTATTTAAAAATATATTTTTAAAATATGTTAATGGTTTAACTAAAGATAAGTTTATTTTAAGAAAATATTTTATTTTAAAAGATAATATCAATAATTATATAATAGATAATTTATTAAAGCAACAAATAATTAATTATATTAATGATACTATTCATAAAACTGGAAAAGATTGTATAGAAAATAATTATAATTTCAAAAATATAGAAATTATAAAATTCATAATTGAAGATTCAAAAATATACAGTACTGATTATCAAAATATAGAAGATTTTGCATTTTTAATTGGAAACATTAATTTTAATGATATTACTATTGACGATAATGAGTTTATAGATTTATTTAAAAAGACCGAATTTAAAAAAATTTATGGCCAAAAGTATAGTTTATTCTTAGATACGATTTTTGAAAGTATTAATAATTTTGAAAAATTAGAAATATTATATTTAATGTTTGAAAACACAATAGATGATGATATTTTATCAAAATTAATGAATATATATTTAAAAAAAGATTCTATGGCTATGAATATTTCAAATATAAAAACAAAAAAATTGAGTAAAATAATAGGTATTTTGTTTAAATTATGTTCAGAGAGAAATTATAATGAAGAAAGAGATAAATTAATTAATTTTACAAAAAAAAATTTTTCCGAAGATTATAAATATATATTGATTTTTATGAAAATTTTAGTTATGTATTCAAAATTAAATAATTATACAAAAACAATGATATCAAAAGTTTTAAATGAATGTATAATTAAAAAAGAAGAATTTCTTAATTTTAATCTATCAGAAAATGTAAAAATACTTTTATTTTTAAATAAAAAAAAAATATTTCAAAAAAGAGAAATACAAAAAAATAAATTATTTTGTCAAATCAATTGATAACATAAAAGAAGTATATGACAATATAAAAAATTATAACATAACTTTAGAAGAATTAAAGGTATTTAATGAAAATATAAATAATAGAATAAATGTTCTATCATTAATAGGTATAAAAGAAAATAAATTGAAAAAAGAAATGAAAGATAAATTGAATTATTATAATGATTATTATAAAAAGATTAATGAAATAATAAATATATTAAAACTTTATTTCCCCGATAATAAGAAAATCCTTAAAAATTATGAAACAGTTAAAGAAAATATTTCAAGAAATTCTCTTAATAACATAATAATTAAAGATGATTATGATAAATTATATGAAATAATACATGAAATAACAATATTACAAAATTCAAAAATTTTTGTTGAAATGTATAATTTAATAAGAAATAATAACGATGACTTGGGAAATATTAATGATTTCAATAGTAATGAAAATGTAAATAACAATGATGAAAATATAAATAACAGTGATGAAAATATAAACAATAGTGGTGAAAATATAAATAAAAATGAAGAAAATATAAATAACAGTGATGAAAATATAAACAATAGTGGTGAAAATATAAATAAAAATGAAGAAAATATAAATAAAAATGAAGAAAATATAAATAACAATGATGAAAATATAAATAACAATGATGAAAATATAAATAGCAATGATGAAAATATAAATAACAGTGATGAAAATATCAATAATAATGATGATTTTAAAAATATTAATTTAAAATTAATTAATAAAGTTAAAAAAGAGTTTTATAAGTTAGAAAATTTATTTTATCAATATAAACTTGAGGAGATTGATATAATAATTTTAGAAAAAGTAATATCAAATATACATGAAGATGAATTGAATAACGAAATTAAAATTTTAATGGAATTATTTAATATTAACAATAATAATTTAAATAATAAAGACATATTCATTGAAATGCATATTTTGAAAAATAGAAATAAAAGAATTGATATAATAAATAAAACTATATTATTATTAAATGATTTTAATATAAATAATATGCAAGAAATAAATGAATTAAATAATATTAATAGTAATTTCAAAAAATGTAATACTATACAAGAAATGTATAATATAGAATTGAAATTAAATGAATTAGACTTATGTATTTTAAATTCAAACAATTTTACTTCACAATCTGTATTATATGAAATGTATTCTAACCCTGATTTAATAAAATTTTTATTAGAGAGAAATATTGACGATTTAAAACAAATGAGTGAATTTATTGGCGATGATGAAAATATTGCCATAGATGATTCTGATTTGAGAGAGTTAGAATCATGCATGGCTTTTGTTCAGAAATTAAAAAATGAAAATTTAAAAGTTGCAAAAATTTTTTTGAAAAATTTCGTAGAAGTAATAGAAGGTAATAAAAATTATAAAAATATCGGAATTAATTTTAAGAATGCATCAAGTAAATTAAAAGATTTTAAAGAATTGTTTAAAGTTCATTTAAATTTAAATGAATTAAATAAAGTTCATATCAATGGGATTTTTGATTATAGTATATTTAATATAAATATATTATATCCAGATTACGAATGTAATATTCTCTATAACGGTTATAATAAACAAATAATAAAGAAATTTGACGAAATACAAGATTTAAGAGATATGGCATTATTAAAAAAATATGATAAAAATGATTCTAGTTATTATGATATCTGTAAAAAATTTGTTAATATCGTAGATAATATTCAAGAAATCATATATTTATTAATTAAAATTGTTTCAAAAGGATATTATGAAGAAATTTATTGCCCAATTGAAATAACTAAAGGTAATGCAGATGTTACTTTTCAAGAAAATCATTATAATTTAAATGAGACTATAAAAAAATTGAATAATGTTATAGATATTCAAAATACTGAAATTATATCGATTTACAAATCAAATTCAATATCAAGATTAATATATGGAAGACAATTTTTTTATATTATATCGAACATAAAATGAACATTGATAATAATATTTTAAATAATATTATTAAATATATTTCTTATAATAATAATAATATTAATAACAATAATAATTTAAATATAGCAACAAATTTACAAGCTAATGACATGAACAATGAATCACTTATAGAAAAAATGTATCATAATGTTAACAATTATTTAATTACATTAAGTGATATGAATGTAATAAAATTGAAAAACATTTTTAATAAATCATTGTTATTAAATAATTTAAGAGGAATTTATAGTTATTCAAGTAATTTAGAATATATTGAATTTGATGCAATTTATTGTACTTTGCTTTTAACAGGAAATATCCAATTAGCTCACACAGTTTTATATTGCAATTATAATACCACAGATGAAGAAATAATTTCATTTATATATAGAAGTATAAAATGTCAATTAAATTCATTATTTATAATAATGAAACCTGAAGAGTTAGTAATTGGAAGAAAAAATTTATTAATTGAATTACTTAAAAATTTATATTCCCAAAATCCAGAAAAGATGAAGTCATGTTTATTATTTATTTATATCAAAAATAATGAAACAAAAGATATTATTAAAGAAATTAAAAGATTACCTAAACATAAAAATTTAGTATTTGAAAATGATGAAACAGATAAAATTAAAAATACTAAAATTCCAAACATTGAAATATATTCAAGTGAATCTTGCGGACTTGGAAAATCAACTTTAATAAAAAAACATTTTAATCAAGAAGAATATAATGATTATGAATATGTTTATTTCCCTATTGATGGAAATACTAATAAAAATGAAATTATGAAAAAATTATTACCATTGACAAATAGAAAAATAAAATTGCATTTGGATTTATATGATTTTAAAGATATAGAAATAATTAAAGAATTTCTTTTTTCTTTTTTAATATTAAAGTATTATTCCTATAATGAATGTATATTTTATTATGGAGAAGAAATAAAAATTAAAATAGAAATACCAAATAGTTTTATTGACTATAAATTAATGTTCCCTATATTTAAATTTTTTAACGAAATTAATATTACTAATAACAATTTACCTGATTTAGAAGTATCAATGGATTTAAATAGTAATATTCAAATACTTTGTAATTATTTGAAAAATATTGATATAATTGATAAATATGATATTTATATTGAGGGAATTAGTAATGAGTTATCAAAAGAAAATATAATTATTGCTGAACCTTTAGAACAAAGTGAATGTTCAAATCTTATCTTTAATAATTTTTTAAATATTAATAATCCTAATTATTATCAAATAAATTCTTTTATAAATATTGTTTCTGAGCAGTTACGTCTTTTTTCAAATTCATATTATATGAATATTAAATCTTTAGAAGATAACGGAATTAGCAACAATAATATAAGAAGTTTTTTCATCAAATCATTGATAGCAGTAACGAAATACTTTATAACATCATCTTATGATAATATAATTAAAGGACAGAATAAAACCAATGAAATACAAAATGAATTTATTAATATGGAAAAAGTAAATGAAATAGCAATTGAAATATTAAAAAATAGAAATATATTTTCTTATAAAAGTATAAGACCAAGTGTTATTTTAATTAATGAGGATAAACAATCAATATCAGTTATTATAACATGTGAAGAAAATACTGAAGAATATGAAATTTTAAAATCATTATATAATGGATACCAAGAAGAGATTATAAAATATAAAAAATTAAGTACTTATAAATTTTTAATTGAAGTTAGAAAAGTTTTAGATTTATATAATAGAATAAATAGTAATGACAATGAATTTCCTAAAACGTTCAACGGAAAAGAATTGAAATATTTAGAAGATATTGTAAAATCATATGTATTTACTGAAGATAACTTCATCAAATTAATATTAATTTCATTGAGAATTAGAGCATCAATTCCAATTATAATGATGGGTGAAACTGGATGTGGAAAAACATCATTAATTAAAATTATTGCAAAATTAAAAAACATAAAAATGATTACATTTAATATTCATGCTGGAATTGAAGTTAAAGATATAATAGATTTTTTGAAGAAATATAAACTATTTGAAAATGAAAACTTGAATAATATAGAAAACTTAGAATATGGCACAGATCAAAATAATGACGATAGTGAAAATAGTGATGATAATGAACAAGATGATATTTTTGAAAATAAAAATGAACTATGGATATTTTTGGATGAAATAAATACATGTAATTCATTAGGATTAATAACAGAAATAATGTTAAAGCATACATGTAAAGGTCAAAAATTAAAAGGAAATATTAAATTTATTGCTTGCATGTAATCCATACAGATTAAAAAGTAAAATTAATATTGAAGTTGATAATATTGGATTAAATTATGAAGCTGAAGATACTGAAAAAAATGCTGTAATTGATAATGAAACAAGACATTTTGTTAGAAGATTAGTTTACACAGTAAACCCTTTACCTCATTCTCTTCTTAATTATGTATACGATTTCGGAATGCCCGATGAAAATGATATTAAGGGATATATTAATAATATGGTAATTAGAATTTTAACTAATTTAAAAGTAAATAATAAAATAAAAAAAAATTTTGAAAATTTCCGTAATACTACTGTTGAAGTATTATTTTATGCTCATCAATTTATTAATGAACATTACGGGGTATCATCAGTTAGTTTAAGAGAGATAAGAAGATGGGAAATACTTTTTAGATGGTTCATTTTATTTTTAAATAAAAAATATTTATTAAAACATTTAAGATTAATTAATGAAAACAATATATATAATTATTATAAGATATATATTTATTCTTTAAATTTAAGTATTTATCTTTGTTATTATTTAAGAATTTATGAAAGAGAAGTAAGAGAAAAATTTAAACGTTCAATGAAGGATAAATTTTCAAGTATAGTTAATGATTTTGAATTTGAAAAAGTTCCAAAATCCATTCAAAATATAATAGCCAATGAAGTATATTTAGATGAAGGTATAGCAAGAAATAAAGCATTATTAGAAAATCTATTTTCAATTTTTGTATGTCTAAATACAAAAATACCTTTATTTATTATTGGTAAGCCAGGTTGTAGTAAAACATTAAGTGCACAACTAATATTTAAATCAATGAATGGTAAATATTCATCAAGAAAATTTTTTAGATCTTTTCCTAAAGTTTATACTAAATCATATCAGGGATCCTTAAATAGTAAATCAAAAGGAATACTTAATGTATTTAAAAAAGCAGAAGATTCCTTAAAAATGGCTAAGAATTCAAAACAGAATGAAGATATAATAATCGCAATTTACTTTGATGAAATGGGATTAGCTGAAATATCAAAAAATAATCCATTAAAAGTAATTCATTCGAAATTGGAATATGATGATAACAAAAGAAAAGTATCATTTATAGGAATATCAAATTGGTCATTAGATGCTTCAAAGATGAATAGAGGAATTTATATTTCAATTCCTGAATTAGATGAAATCGATTTAAAAATGACAGCTTTATCTATTTCTGAATCGTATAATAATAATAAATTAATGGTATACAATAAATATTTTGAAAATTTAGCATACTCATATTATGAATATAAAAAAGAATTAAATAATAATTCACATAAATTTATAATTAGTAAAGATTACATTAATAAATACATAAAGGAATTTCATGGAACAAGAGATTTTTATTATTTAATAAAAACAGTATCAAAATTATTTATTAAAGCAGATTTTCCAGATAATGAATATGAAATTTACAATATAATAAATGAAAGTATTGAAAGAAATTTTGGTGGATTGGAAAAATCAATATCTATATTTAAACAAATATTCAAAAAATATGTACCTAATTTTAATGAAAATGTAACATACGATGTCATTAATTATATAAAAAATAATATTGAAGATTCAAAAAGCCGTTATTTGATGATAATAACTAAGTGCTCTTTAAGTCATTATTTAATTACTTCATTATTAAAAAAATGGGGGAAAAAGTATGAATTTTATCATGGAAGTAATTTTAAAAAAGATAATTCAGAAGGATATTATAGTGCGAAAGTTTTAAACAAAATACAAATAACTATAAGTAATGAAAATGTTATGATATTAAAAAATTTAACCATTTTGTATCCATCACTTTATGATTTATTTAACCAGAATTTTAGAAAAGTTGGAAATGATAATTATGCTAGAATTGTTTTAGGTGATGCTAATCCTCAAAATATTCATGTAAACAAAAATTTAAGATGTGTTACTCTTTTAGATAAAAATGAAATTAAAAATCAAGATCCACCATTTATAAATAGATTTGAAAAACATATAATAAATTTTGAGTATTTATTAAATCAAAATCAAATAAAAAAAGCAAACTATATTTATAATTTAATAAAGAATATATTTACTATAAAAAAAAAAAATTGATTTATATTCAGAATTAATTAATTGTGATATAGATGAAATTCAAGGGTTAATTTACCAATTGTATGATAATAATAATAATTTAAATAAAGAAAAAAACGAATTATTATATATTCTTAATAAAATTGTTCCAACGTTTTCACAAGATTTAATATTTTATTTGAAATATTCAACAGCTGCTAAAAAATACAAAAATGAAATTGAAAGTATTAAAGATATTTATCTTAATGAAGAAGATCAACATAAAAATTTGAAATGTTATTTAGAAAATATTAATTCAAATAAACATATAATTTATACCTATTCAAATATACTTGACTCAACTCTTTTTGGGATAAATAATAAAATAAAAAAAATTAATAATAAAAAATATAAATCATTCACTGAAGAAAAAACAATAAATATTTTTGTTAATCAATATGATTCTGAAAATGAAATCGAAGAAATTATTTCAAATTGTTATTCAGATAATAAATTCAACTTGTATTTATTTCACTTTGATACAGATGATTGTCAACATTTGAATCATTTAAATTATATTATTCATAATAATAAAAATAAATTCGATGATGATAATAATAAATATAAATTAGAAAATAAAGTTATTATTTTTATTATTCATTTAAAAAGATCTTAACAATATTAACAACAATAATAATATTAAAAAAGAATATTTAATTTCACATTTATCTGATTGGAAGCAATTCTTTATTGATGATTTAAATGGAATAAATATAAGTATTAAATATTTAATTGACGCTTCAAATGTAGAATTATTTAATAACAGTAATTTAATAAATTTAAATGATGAATTTAAAAAGGATTATTTAAACGCTTTTAAATATATAAAATATAATTTTAAAATTAACTTTTCAAATATAAAAAATGAAGAATATATTAAAAATATTTGTGAATTATTTAATAAAAGTAATGAAATAAAGGAATTATTCAATGAATTTATTAATAAGCAAATTGAAAATATTAAGCAAAGTATTATTAAAAATATATATACTTGCTATAACTTTGATTATAATGATATTGATTTTATATCTATTATTATAAAATATATGAAATTAACATATAATTTGAAAAATATAATATTTTATCAACAAAACTCATTTTATTTAAAAAAAATAAGAAAAATTATGAAATGGAAAATGAAGAATTTCAAAATGTATATAAATTATTTATTAATGATTTAGAAATATCTTTTGAAAATTATTCATTACTTTCATCAATAAGAAAAGAAATTAATATATATTTAGGCCTTTCCAATCCTTGTATTATTTCAATATTAAGAAAAAATGTTAATTATATTAATCTTTTAGTTGAACAAAATAAATATATTTATAATTCAGAGAATTTTGAAAATATAAAATATTTAGAAAAAAAAGTAATTAAAGAGACAGAAAGTATACTTATTAATAATTATTATAATAATATATTAAATATGTGGTCAAAAGATAGTAAATTGATTAAATATTTTTTCAATGATTATATTATATACTTCTTATCGAAGTCCAATAATATATTTTCAAATAAAAATATTTTGAAATTTTTCAATACATTATATAAAATATTTATATCTAAAAAAATTAATGAAAATAATTATGAAAAAATAGATTTATCATTTGAAAATATACTTAAATTTGTATTATTTTTGGAATTCTATAAAGATTATATATTCATAATAGTTGAATTTATTTCCTTTATGGAATTATATATAAAGAATTATATTAAAAATATAACTCAAATAATATTAGAAAAAGAATTTAAATCATCTAGTGATATTAATATCATACAATTTATTTTTTACAATATTTTAGAACCTGTTGTTTATTGCAAATTAAAAATTGAAGAAGAATTACCAAAAGAAAATATAGAATTAATATTTAATAAATTAAATTCATTTTCACAAATTATTATGAACATAAAACATGAATTTTATATAAAAGATATTAAATTAATTTATTATCTATTTGATTTTATAAAATTCCAAGAAATTTGTAGTAAAAGCGGAATTTTATTAGACGATAATTTAGAAAATCATCTTAAAATATTAAAACAAGAAGCTAATACTTACATATTAATAATGAATAACAATAATAAAAATAATAGTAGTATAACTGATGAAACATTAATATTTTCAATGGAAAAATTAATTGAAAAGGAATTTAATTTCCTAGATAAAACATTAAAAGAAAATTCAAATGTAGAAAACTATTCAGATTTTATTGTATGCTTAATAAACAATAAAATCAAAATAATTAAAACTGATAAATATAGATTAATATTATTAAAAAAATTATGTTCAAATAATAAATTTATATCAAAATCGAAAATTATTTTTCAAACAATTCTTAATCAATTTAACATATGTCCATTGAATATAAGATTATATAATAATAATAAAGATAGTAATGAAAATAAAAATAGAAATGAAAAAAATAATAATAAAAATAGTGATAATGAAGATATTAATAGTGGAAGTAGTGATTATTATAATAGTGAAAGTAATAATGATAATAATGAATGTAGTAGTAATGAAGATATTAATAGTGGAAGTAGTGATTTCTATATTAGTGAAAGTAATAATGATAATAGTAATAATGAATGTAGTAGTGATGAAGACAGTAATAGTGAAAATAGCAGTAATGAAAGTATTAATAATAATAGAAACAATGAAGATAATAATAATATATCATTTATAAAACAGATACAAAAAAATAAGAATTCAGAAATTATTAAGTTTTTAAATAAAACTAATAATATGTATTTAGATGGAATTTTAATGTCATTTTTTGAAACTGAATTTTTATATTGTTTAGAATACGAAAATAATAATTTGAAAAATTTATATGATCAATTTAAAACATTTATTAATTATATTGAAGAAAATTATGAAGATAATAATTTCAAAATAAAAAATGACAACAAATTATGTATTTTATATTCCGTTTCTTACATAAAATATTTCTGTTTTTATTATACTAAATTCATATATGATAATTTTGATAAAGAGAAAATTAAAAAAGATGACATTATTTCATTTTTGAAAAACAGTTCTGAACAAAAAAGACAGTTTAGAAAAATTGTTAAAATATATATATTAAAAATTTTAAATTTAGTTATAATTAAAGATTATAAAGAATTCCTTAAATGTATAAACAGAATTAATCTATTTAATGATGATTTTAATTTTACTGAAAAGGTTCCAAGTACTTTAGATTATTTATTCATTGATAATGAATCAATTAATTATTATTTACAATTAAAAAAATCATATAATAATGCAAAAATTGCAAAGTTCAAAAATTTAAATAATATTTTAGATTTATTAAATAAAAACGACAATAACTGTTATATAAATTTATTTGATTTATTAATAAATGAAGAATTATCAAACATAAATTTTGAATATGACTCTGAAAATTGGAGTTTATTAACTTTCTTTATAAATAATCTTTTATATAAATTAAAAATTCCACCTCTTTCAGAAAAAATACTTAAATTATATTTTAATATGGACTATAATAACCAATTATTACCATTGTTAAAAAATATATACAATAATCAAAATAATAATAATAACAATAATAATGATAATAATAAAAATAGTAGCAGTAGTAGTAGTAGTAATACTGGAGGTGGTGGTAATGGTGGTAATAGAAAAATTTTTGAAATATTATTATATTCATATAAATTTGCATTTTTATGCTCATTTTCAAATGAAAACTCAGTATATTCAGAAATTCTTTCTGAAAAAGTAATATCTAATTTAAAAGAAATTTATATACCAGGAGGTGAACCAAATGATTCATTATTAATAAAATCAGGATATCAAATTGAAAAGCATATTAATAGTGGAAAAACAGGAGGAATATATATATGTAATTTTAGTAATATAAATCCTTGTTATAACTGGTATGTTGTAGATAGATGTACATATCCTATGGAAAAAAGAATATGTGAAATGTGTGGTAAAGAAATTGGAGGAGAAAATCATATACCAGTGAAAAGAGATGGACATATAAGAATTTACAAAGATGAACAACAGAGAAATGGAGCACCAGTAAAAGTCTCTAATAAATTATTAAGTGACATCATGAAAAAAGTAGAAGAAGAAAGAAATGTCCAAATTAAAGGCTTTAAACCTGTCCAATATTCATTTTTTGTTGATAAAAATAAAAAAGTAAGAAATATGTGTAATATTACATATAGAATTTTAAGTTTTATTTTTTATTCTTGTATTTTCTATAATATAAGATTGGGTTATTTAAATAAAAATGAAATTGAAGTATTTTATTGTTCAGATGCAAATAATAATAATAAATCAATTATTTCTATACTAGAAAACATATGGCAAATATTAACTGATGAATTATTAGAAAGGAATGTCGGTAATATACAATGTTTCTTAAATTTAATAATTACAAAATTGAAATTTATTATATTTAATAATAAACTATCTTTGAAAACACCAGAAGAAAGAGAAATTTTTGAAAAAGAGTGTGATAAAATTATTGAAAATGAAATATTAAATTACAATAAAAATTACGAAATATATAATAAGAATAATAAAGACCTTCTTAAAATTCAAGATGATACAATAAAGTCGATTTTGCAAGAAACTTCCACTATCAGCAATTTATCAGAAAATGATTATCCTTTAATAAAATATTTCAATATATCAATATATCCAAATTTTAAACAATTTACAGAACAATTTAATAAAATTCAAAATATGAATGAAAAATATCCAGTAATATTTAGTTATTTAAGTGCTTGTATATATAACGAAGGTATTAAATATTTAGAAAATTTCAAATTGATTAATCCATTAATAGTGTATGTATTAGAAAAGTATAAAGATAAATATTCAAGAAATCAAGCGAAAGAAGAAATAACAATTGGAAATGAATTAAAAAATGATGAACAAATGCAGCTTTTGTTTAATGATTTTAAAAAAGGATGGGAAAATATTTATAATAAATTTGAAAATTATGACTGTCATGGAAATTTAGAACCATATATGATTACTGAAAGTTCCCCCTTAGCTTATATTTTAAATGATAAATATGAAGATGGTTTTGGAAAATATATAGCAACTGCTTATAAAGGATTTATTACTTATCAAAATGAATTTTTATATCCATTAATAACACATAATTCGGTCCATAATTATCTATATTCTTATTCTAATCAAATAAGTAAAAGAATTATTGTTCAAAAAGCAAATCCAGAAACAATAGTTTCATTAAACATTAAAAATAATCATTTTAATTCATTTAATGATATAATTAATACTTTTTCTTACAAAGAATGCTATCAAGAAAATAATGAAAATATCAACTATTTATATAATATAAAAAATAGTTTCGATTATGAATCCATTGAAATTGAACTTGCTAATATTTTATTACCAGAAAAAAGAATGTTCGAAGATGAACAAAATCAGGAATTCATTAATTATGCTTTTGAAGGATTTAATCAAAATGAAACTATAATATTAGATTATTAAGAAAAATTGAAAAATACAGAATTATTAACTGAAAATGAAAGAAGTATTATTAAAAATTTGAATAAAACTATCGATTATAAAATAATTTTATTTAATTTGCAAACTCTATTTATATATATCATTAATTATAAAAGTGTTAATGGTGAAGAAACACTTAGTGATGAATTGAAATCAATACCTGGAAACATTATTAAACTTGATAACCAATTTTTAAATATTTTTAAAGATTCTACACTTAAATTAAATAAATTAGCTGACTTTTATGAATATGTTGAATACAAAAACTTCGATAATATATTAAATATTGTTTCAAAAAAAGCTTTTGAGAAATTGGATGAAAATCAAGTTAAAAATATAAAGAATCATTTTAAAAATGAAAATCTTTTAATTAGTAAAAAAGATTTAAAAACAGCAGTTAGAAAATATATTTCGAGATATTTAATTAGTGATCAACTTAATAATTTCGAATTAAATATAATTTTATTATTACAATATAAACCAGAATTATGGAAAGAAAACATTAATTCTTCAGAAAATAAAGAAATGTTTGAAAATGAAATTGAACAATTAAAGAGTTTTAAGATTCTTGTTAAACATTCAGTTGAATTATTTAAAATTTTAAATTATAAAAAGAAAAATAAAACAAATAAAAATAATTGGGATAAAATTGATGAAAGAAGAAGACATAGAATGTTAGACTAAAAAAAAAAAAAAAAAAAAATATTTTATATTAAATATTTTATATTTTATATATTGTATATAGTATTTTAATATTATTTTTATTATATATTTTAATGAAATTTTGTTTGTTTTTTTTATCGATTTTTATTATATATATATCGAATATTTTATTCTTATATACATGTACAGAAAATAATTAATAATAAATAAATAAAAAAGCATTTAAATCCTAAAATACTAATCTAGAGAGATTTTGAAAAAAATTTAATAACTAGAAATTAATAATATAACCTTATATACATAATATAATAAACTATATAATATTTAATTTTTTATAAAATTATAAAATGATTCATATTTCAATGTAGTACAAATAAAAAATTTAAAAATTTAATTAAATAATCTACATATATTTTTTTCTTTTTTTTTTTTTTTTTTTTTTCTTACTTTTCATTTTTCCTTTTCATCTATTATAATAAAATATTAAAAAAAAAAATTTTTTTTTTCTCTTTCTTTTTTTTTTTTTTTTTTTAATTATATATAATATAAAAAAAATTTTTATATTATATTATATATACATTATCTAATAAAAGATATTTTATTTTATTTTATTTTATTTTTTATTTTTATTACTTTCATTTAAGTAAGATGTAAATAGATATAGATCTTTCTCGATTTATTTTATACTGCGAATAAATAAGTGTCTATATTTTTGATTTTATTAAGTATATAATGAATAAGAAAAAAAAAATTTTTTTTTATTAAATTTAAGTAAATTATGAATAGTCAAATCCTTTTGACTTTCTAAGTCATTAATATTGTCCCACCATATTATATACATTTTGAAAAAAAAAAAAAAAAAAAAAAAAGAAATCTGTTATTAATATTTTTATTATTTTTATTTTTTATTTTTACTTTATTAATTATTTATTAATATTTATTAATATATTAATATAGCATATATATGTATAATGTTTTTTTATTATTATTATTTATTATTATTTATTATTGTTATTATTATTATTATTATTATAATTATTATTTTTTATTTTCCCATTTTTTTCTAAAGTTATTTTTTTATTATTATTTTATTTTATTTTTTATTTTTATTACTTTCATTTAAGTAAAATGTAAATAGATATAGATCTTTCTCGATTTATTTTATACTGCGAATAAATAAATGTATATATTTTTGATTTTATTAAGTATATAATGAATAAAAAAAATTTTTTTTTTCATTAAATTAAAGTAAATTATGAATAGTTAAATCCTTTTGACTTTCTAAGTCATTAATATTGTCCCACCATTTATATAAGAAGTTTTCAACAATTAATTTAAACCATGGAGTAATTTTAATACCAGTTTCCTCTAATTTAATTATTATGATAATAATGATAATAATGATAATAATTATTATAACATAAATATATATATATTTTTAAAAAAAAGATTTTTCATTAGTAAAAACACCATTAAAAAAAGAAAATAATTAATTTTAATTTTATTCTTATAATATATATTATTTATATAATTATAATCTATATAAAAATTACTTTGAGTAGCAAAAATTTCTTTAAGTTCATCCTTTGTAACATATTTATAAGACATAACTTCATTTGGATTAATATTTAAATCAACATCAGCTTTTATTATAAAAATGTAGTCAACTATTGTTATTTTTCGATAAATATAGTATATATATAAATAAAAAAAGGAATACAAACATATATAAATGATATAATTATATATATGTATATATATATAATATTATTAATATTTTTCATTCAATTATATTTTTAATTTTTTTTTAAAAAAGAAAAAAAAGAAAAAAAAGAAAAAAAAAAAAAAACTAATATTATAATATTATAATAATTTTCTTTAAATTTAATTACTAGTACATACGTTCATGTTCACCCCAGAGACCGTCGGAAGGAGCTAAGTAGTGAATTCTAGTTAAGAAATTTATTGATTCAATTGGAACCTTTATTAATTTATTTACATACAATAATATATATATATATATCAATATTAATATAAAAGAAAATATTTAGTATATTTTTTATATATAAATATGAAAATAAAATATTTATTATTATTATTATTATTTATTATTATTATTATTATTATTATTATTATTATTATTATTATTATTATTATTATTATTATTATTATTATTATTATTATTATTATTATTATTATTATTTTATTTAATAAATAAAATAAACAAATAAAACAAGTTTAAAAGTATATATATTACTTACTTGACTTTGTGGAATTCCTAATTCATGTTCTAACTTTCTACGAGCAGCATTTTTAGCACCAAGTTGATTTTCTTCTATTAATTCAGAAGGAGTATTTAATGGGTGAGAACAACAAGTGTTAGTAAAATATTCTGGAAAAGTGATTTTTTCTTGAGCTCTTTGTTGTAATAATAATTTTTCACCAGTTTTATCGAATAAGAATACACTAAAAGCACGATGAAGATTTTTTTGAATATTTTCTCTTAAGTGACCTTTATATAATAATTTATTTAATAATTATTATTTTTTTTTAATTTATATTGTATTATTGAGATTAATTTTAATTATATTATTTTTTTTTAATTTATATTGTATTATTGAGATTAATTTTAATTATATTATTTTTTATTTTATTTTATATTATAGAGATTAATTTTAATTATATTATTTTTTAATTTATTTTGTATTATAGAGATTAATTTTAATTATATTATTATTTTTTTTAACATTTTGATTGTTCATTATTGAAATTTTTATTTAAAAAATTAAATAATAAATTGAATTTCAAAAAAAAAACCAAATTTTAATAGATAAATATTTATTAATTATTTATATTAATTAAAATGATGACTATAATTATTTTCTTTTTATGTATATCTTCACTTACAGTTCTTTTTAGTTTCATAACCAACGACCTTATCATTGTCATTAACTAAAATGCACATTTCTTGCATTAATTTAGCCTTTTTAGAATAATTTTTTTTTAAAAAAAAAATAATTAATAATAAATTAAATAAATTAATTAAAATGTTAAAAAAAATTTTTTTTTTCATTTTTAAAAAAAATAATTAAAAAAAATAATGAATTTTAAAAAGAAATAATAATAATTAGAAAATTAAAAACAAAAACAAAATATATTTAATAAACCAAAAGTATAATATTTTTATTATTTAATTATATTATTTTAATGTTATTATTTATATAAAATAATAATAATAATTTAAATAAATTTATACTTGTTCTTCATCGTAATTGTTTAATAAATCGTCAGACATTTTTATATAATATAAATTTTATAGTAAAATGTAAATGTAATTAACTATTTATGATTACTTCGACAAATAGAAAATTTTAAAAAAAAAAAATTTTTTTTTAAATAATAAAATAACTTTATTCATATTTTATAAAATGATTGAAAGATAATAGGTTAATCCATAAATCAAACTTTTTATAGATAAATTTATGGAATAATACATAAAAAATATATCGATGTATAATAATTTTTTTAATTATTATTATTATTATAACTTATTAATTAATTAATTAATAAATTAATTAATAAATAAATAAATAAATAAATAAATAATAAATAAATAAATTTATTAATTAATAAATAATCAATAAATAAATTAAATATAAATAAATTAATAAATAAATAGATAAATAAATAAATAAATATAAATAAATAAATATAATTAAATAAATAAATAAATAAATAAATAAATAAATATAAATAAATTAAATAAAAATTTTATTATGATAACTATTCCCAAGTTTTGTACATCTTTTTTTTTATTATTTTTTTTTAATGTTTTATTAATTTCAATATATATATATATATATATATATATTTAAAATATTTTTGACAGGATTTTCAAAATTTTATTTTATTTTATTATATTTTTTTTTTTATTTTTTGATTATTTTTTCCTATATTATCTATATAAGTGGATAATCCTCTCTTTCTTTTCTTTTCTTTTCTTTTCATTAATAGTTAAAAGAATATCATTATCACTGATATCAATATTAATTAAAATATATATATATCTATTATTTAATATTAATTAATATTAAAGTAGTGAAATTATTTTTTTTATTTTACTATTAATAACAAAATTATTAACACTATTATTAGAAAATATTTAATATTAGAGAGAGAAAAAGATAATTTATAGATTTTTTTTTAAAATTTTTTATACCGTGTTTATTATTATAATTTTAAAAAAATCTTTTTTTTTTTTTTTTTTAATTTTTTTTTACAAATATTTATATTAAATAATTCATAAAAAAAAAGAAAAAGAAAAAAAAAGACAAATAAATAAGTAGTCAAATAAATTATTATGATTTAAGTGAAATGTTTAAATCAGTTTAAATAAATTAATATTAAAATTGAAAATAAATATATAAATAAATATAAATATAACT
The DNA here is from genome assembly GCA_002104895.1 of Anaeromyces robustus. Taxonomy (NCBI): domain Eukaryota; kingdom Fungi; phylum Neocallimastigomycota; class Neocallimastigomycetes; order Neocallimastigales; family Neocallimastigaceae; genus Anaeromyces; species Anaeromyces robustus. Next base: position 59,754 of record MCFG01000113.1, on the reverse strand, counting down.
AAAAAATAAATAATAAAGCTTTTTATTTATTTATTTTTTAATAACAAAAAAAAAATATTTATTATTATTATTATTATTTTATAATTGATTCTATCTATTATGAAAAGAAAATATTTTGTCATTCATTTAAGTTAAAAAATGAAAAAAGAAAAAAGAAAAAAAGAATAAATAAAATTTAATTTAATAAATTAATTTATTAAATATAATTAAATAAAAAAATAAAAAAAAAAAACCAATATCAATATAATATATATATAAAAACAATAGAAAAAAAAATTTTTTTTTTTATCATTTTTATCTCATTTTTTTATAACATTAATGTTTAATATAACCATATATATTATATATAGTTCTTATATATAATTATTTTAAATTTTGAAATTGCTTAAGACTGTTTAGCAATTAATAATTGTTTTAACCAATAAATTTCTCTTTTAGCTTCTGCTAATTGTTTTTCTAATTCACAACATTTACAACTCAAATCATGAGTTTGTTGTTTTAACATAATTTCTGTAAATTTTTTACGTGCTCTAAATCTAGCTGAAGCTTCTGTATTTCTTCTTCTTTTTTCTTCTGGATCAATTGCTGAAGGTTTATTTCTAATAGTTGTATTTTTAACATAAGTTTTTGGTGGATTTACTTTAAGAGGTGGAGCTACAGTTCTAGCTAGATTAGTAAATCTTGATTTTGTTTCTTGAGTTGTAGTTTTTAAACGGGATTTATCTTCAGTTTTTGGTAAAATTGCTGTAGGATTAGTTGATGAAAATGATGAATTATTAAAATTAGAAAGATTAGATGTTGTTGGTATGGCTGGATTTGATATTGATGAAAGGTTAGATTGTATAGGAGGAATTACAGATAAATCTATATTTGAGGTTGAACTAGTTGAAATATTTAATGATGAAGTAGGGGATGTATAAGTTAAATTAGATGGTGTTGAATTAGTATTTATATTAACAAGAGATTGATTTAAAAGTGCAGTTGTTATTGGATTATTATTATTAGTAGAAGGAATCATTGTATTATTTATTTCAGTTGTCGTTAATGAAGTTAAATTATTATTTTTGTTAAGTAGGGATGAAGAAGAAGAAGGTGTAGATGAATTCATTAAATTCCTTTCTGCATAAATAGGAAGTGAATGACTTTTTGTATATATATTTGGTAAATTTGTTGCTATCTTTTCATTATCCATTATTGATAAAGAAGGATATCCATTCATATTTAAATTATTATTATCAACTTTTGTTGTTAAATTATTTAACATATTATATACACCTTTAATATTATCGGCTGACATTTTATTAATAGCATTCTATATTAAAATATTATAATAATTTTTTTTTTAAAAAAAATATATATATATATATAAAAATATTAGTAAAATATGAATATTAAATAATATTAACTTTTTAATATTTATTATTTATTATTTTTATTATCTAAAGTAATTATTTGAAAAAAATTTTTTGTTTAATAATAATAATAATAATAATAATAATAACTATCTAAGTATCTTATAAACTTAAATACTATTTATTTATTTCTTTATTTATTTATTTATTTATTTACTTATTTTATCTTTATATTTATATTTTATGTATTTTATATTTATATTTATATTATTTTTATTTTTATTGTTATTTTTATTTATTATTATATTATATTATTATTATTATTATTATTATTATTTATTTTAAAAGATTTATATTAAATTTAATAATAAATATCGTTATTATAATAATAAAGATAATAATTAATAATATTTACCATAGAAGTAAGAGGTTCAGTATAAGTAAGGGGCTTTGAATTGATTTGTTGATTTATTTCTTGTCCATTTAAAATTGGTGGCACATTATTTAAAGGATTATAAACAGATTTTACATTATTACTTTGAGCTTTTATTAAATTATCTAAAAGTTGTTCAGAAGTATTTACATCGTCTTTTTTATTGTTATATTGATTATCTGGAATTATTAAATTGTCATATGGAGGATAGGTAGCAGGAATGTACATAGAAGGTGTTTCTTTTGTCGTTAAATTATTCTTTTTTTCACTTTCATTATTTTCATTTTTTATAAGAATAGTATTATTATTATTATTTTGATTGATATTATTAATAGTAATGTTTTGTTGAATTAAATCATTGACAAGTACAGGTTTTGTAGTAGTATTTAAAGGAATATCATTTCCTTTTTTAATTTCAGTTTTAATATCATTAGATTTTTTTTCAGTAGAAGAATTTCCAGTAGAGTCTTCTAATTTAGCATAAGTATTTAGTTCTCCAATAATTTCCATATTATCTTCTAAACAAGGATAAAATTGAAGAGCATGTAATGAACATAAATGTTCATGATTTTGAGGTTGTATATGTTCAATTTTTTCGTTTAAATCTTCATTTTCTTGAACATTTTTAATATTTTCTAATTTATCACAACCATAACACATTTCATTAATAGATTTAAAATGATGTTGGTGATTATGTTCAAGTAATTGACATAATGCTTTATAATTGGTTGGAACATGAAAATCTGAAGGTAAATTTAAGGGATGACTTATTATGTCATTTAATTCTTCATTATTAGATAACATATTTTTAAATTTTTTACTGTTATTTTTATTTTTATTTTTTTTTTCTTTAAGTTTAAAAATTTATATTACAAAAAAAAATTACATAAATATAAAATTATAAAAATAAAAAGTAAAATAAAAAAAAAAAAATTAAAGAAATAAATAAAAAGATCTATATATTATATTTATTATTATTTCATATAGTCCTTAAAAACTTTGTTTTATTATATTTAATCTTAAATTTTAAATTGAATCTTATTATATTATAGATAATTAAATTTAGTTGTTGTTTTTTTTTTTTTTTTTATTATTATTACTATTTTATCTTATATAAATTATGTATAGATTATAAAATTATCAATATTAATTAATGATTTTTATAATTATAAATATTAATAATTAATTTAAAATAAATAAAATAAAGAAAAAAAATTTTAAAATTAATTTGAATATTTTATTATTTATATTTTTTTCAATTTTTAATTTTTATTAATTCATTTCTTTATTATCTAATATACATTTTAATTTATTTATTATATTATTTTAAATTGAGATTATTAAATAATACAATATGATAATATATAATACAATATAATAATATATATAATAATATATTGTACAATATTTAAATGAATAAAAAAAAAGAAAAGTAATATATAATTATTATAAATTATTATATATATATATTTTTTTAATCAAAAAATTATTAAGTCATGTCTTTTTAAATTAATATATATTTATATTTTCGTATTATCATATAAGAATGTACAGTTTTAGATTTAAATAATGTATTTATATCTTTATATTTATTGGTTAATATTTTACATTGAAAAAATTTTTGTATTATCTTAACATTTTATTGGTCTATTTAAATACACAAATTCGCAATTTTAATATAGGAAAAATTAAATAAAATATTGTAAAACAACTTCACAAAAAAATTTATAAATATATAAAATAATAGAATATAAAATAATAGAATAGAATATAATATAATAGAATATAATTGAATATATTAAATATATATTTTATTTAAATATAAGCATATGGAAAAAAGAAATAAGAAAAAATAAAAAATAAAATGTGGATTAATTTTTAGGAAGAATTTCTTATTAGTTAAATAATTATTAATTTTAAAAATTTTAAAATTTACATGTAAATAAAAAAACTATAAAAAAAATTATAAAAAATAAAATATAAAAAATTGGGAAAAAAAAAAATTATAAAAATTGGGAAAAAAAAAAAAAAACAATATGTTAAGCATTCAAAAATAATGACAATATGATAATAACCCTGTTAAATAGGAAAATATAAAATATAAAATATAAAATATAAAATATAAATAATAAATAATAAATAATAAATAATAAATAATAAATAATAAATAATAAATAATAAATAATAAATAATAAATAATGATATAATTCATATATATAACTTTTTTTTAATATATAATAAAAGTAGTTTTGACAATAAAATAACAATTTATTATAGCTTAAAATATATCCATATTTTTAAATAAATTATTATCATCATCATATAATAATGATTTTTTTTTTAAAAAGTCCAAAATTATATTTAAATTATAATTATTTATCTATTTATTTATTAATAATTAATAATTAATTATTTAATAAAGTTATATACTTAATATATTTAATATTTACTATTTAATATTTTTATTTTTTATTTTTTATTTTTTTTTTTTTTTATTTTTTATTTTTTATTTCAATTTTAATATAAATCTGCATGAAAAAGAAATCATTCATTTTATTAGAAATACACAAATAATATTGTAAAGTATTATACATTGAATAAAAATAATAGGAATAGATAATATTATCAATATAAAAAATTTTGATATATTTTATATTTTATAATATACAAAATATATATACTATACAAAAAAAAATAAAAATAAAAAAATTTTTTTATACTATCATTAATAATACAACAACATTTTTATGAATTTTTTGTCAAAATGAGAAACGCTATTCTAGTTTTCTAGTATTTAAAAAAAAAGTTAATTAATAATCCTTTTTATAATTATTTATTTTATAATTATTTATTTTTATATAATACTGGAATTAAGATGAAATATGTTTAAATATTTAATAATAAAATTAAAAAATATTTGAATAATAATTAATAAAATAATTAATTTATATTGTTTTTTTTTTTTTTTTTAGTTTTATATATAATTTTGAATATCTATTTATATATATATATACATATATATATATTTTTTTCTTTTTTTTTTTTTTCTTTTTTTTTTTGAAATATCTATATTTTCTACCCTAAGATATTATGTATTTTTAAATATTTATATGATATGTTACAAATATTTAGTTAAAAAAAAATAATTATTTTAAATAATTGCATTTATTTTTTTTTTAAAAATAGATATTTTAAAATAAATTATATATAGTACTTATATAATTAAAAAATTAGATAGTTTATAAATAGTTTATATTATTTTAAAAATATGGAAAAATTATCTATAATAATAACTTTCAATATTTTAAAATGTCATTATTTCATTTTTAAAGCATAAAATATTCATATGAATATATAAAAAGTAATATTTCTATTAATGTAGATTATTTAACATTATTGTTTTATTCAATGAGTATACTAGATGAAATGATTATTGATGATAATTATGATACCCATTTATTGATAAATTGTATAAGTAAAATATTAAATATTCCTTTTAGTATTAATATAATTAATAAAAAAGTACCTATATATTCTAAAAATATATATTATTTATATGATATGTTACAAATATTTGGGGAAACCATTCAATAATCTCTAATTATCCTATATAATAAGTAATTAGTATTACTTATATTGTTATATTCATAATATGATATATATTGTTTTTGTATAAATTAAATATATACTATTAATCTGTATTATTTACACAATTTATATTAAATTACATAAAAATCATATTTTTTGAGTTTTTAGTATTATATTTATTATTATTATCATTAATATTATTATTATTATTATTATTATTATTATTATTATTATTATTATTATTATTATTATTATTATTATTATTATTATTATTATTATTATTATTATTATTATTATTATTATTATTATTATTATTATTATTATTATTATTATTATTATTATTATTATTATTATTATTATTATTATTATTATTATTATTATTATTATTATTATTATTATTATTATTATTATTATTATTATTATTATTATTATTATTATTATTATTATTATTATTATTATTATTATTATTATTATTATTATTATTATTATTATTATTATTATTATTATTATTATTATTATTATTATTATTATTATTATTATTATTATTATTATTATTATTATTATTATTAATTATAATACTCATATTATCATAATCATTTAATTCAAATTCAAATAGTAGCTGATAAATACGGTACTATTGAATATTAATTATTTTATTCTTATATTTTATGATACAATTTTTTTTTTTTATTATTATTATTTTTATTTTATTATTTTGATAAAAAAAAATATATTGAAGAAAAAATATAATTAAATATAAAATATAAATAAATTTTTTATTTAATGATTAAAAATTAGTTAAATAAAAATAAATAAAAAAAATCAAATTCTTATTAATTTTTAAATATATATATTTAAAAGATAATAAAAATTTATATCAGTTATAGATATATATATCTATATATCTATAACTGATCAATATTAATTATAAACATTATAATAATAAATAATTTAAGTAATTCCAATTATTAGTCTTTTTTTTAATATAAATATATATATTCTAATGTATAATAAATTAAAAAAAAAAAAAAAAAAAGAGAAAAAGAAAAAACATTTTTTTTGGTATTAAGAGAAAAACTATTTACATTGAATTGAAAATGATTACGAGAGATGTTTTTTAATAAAAAAAAATATTTATAAATATTCTGTAATCTATGAAAAAAAAAAAATACTATTGAGTTAATTAAAAGGTTAAATATTTTATTAATAAACTATTCATTTTAAAGACAAGAAATATTTAAAAATTTTCTAGAAACTTTAAATAAATATTTTTATCTTTTATTCCCTTTTTTTTTTATTATTATTAAAAGAATAATATTATTATTCATGAGAATGAAAAAAAAAAATTAAAAATTTACTTATTAAGATGTATATCTCAATCATATTATTAATTTATCAATATCTAAAGCAAATCAATAATAAAAGGTTATTGTAGATAAATCTTAAAAAATGTTTTTTTTTTTTTTTTTTTTTCATTTTTAAAAAACATTATTATTTTTTTACTAAGATTTTTATATATTATTTAATTTATAATAAAAAAATTTATTTATAAATAACTTTTTTATTATTTAATAAATATATTTTTGAAAAATGAATGTACAACCATAATATATAAATACATCTCCAAAGAGTATTATTAGAATAAAAAAAATTATAAGTGAAAAATAATATTTACTTTTTTTTTTTTTAATGATTATGTTAAAAAATGAATATTCAATTCACATAAAATTAATGAATTATGGAAATTAAAAAAAGAGTATTTTTATGTAAATAATTTATATATTATTTAATCATTTTAGTTTAATAAAAACTAAATAACTTATTATAGATTATATATTAATTATATAATAATCTTATAATTTATATATATATAGATTATAATATAAGTAATTAATTAAATTTTAAAATTTAAAACTTCTTTTACAAAGTTATTGATAATAATAACACAAAAATACAAAAAATTCTCTAAATAAAGATAGGATACAATAGTTAAATATTTGGAAGTGATTAAAATAACATAGAAAAAAGAATAATAATTAGAATAATAAATAAAAATTAAATGAATGAAAATTAAAGAACAAAAACGAAAGAATGAAAACTGAATATGAATAATAAGGATAAGAATAAGGATAGGAATAAATAAGAATAAGAATAAGAATATATATATGAATAAAAATTTAAATATGAATATGAATACCATGTATATATATAATTAAGAAAAAATATTTTTTACTTATTTTTTCTTAATTATTTGATTTGATAGTAAATAGAAAGTATTTATTATTATAATTGTTGATTATTGAAAATAAAAACATATGTATTTCTATTTCTATATCTATATATTCTATTTTTTTTTTCTAATTGACAAAAAAAATTAAAAAAAAAAAAGAGGTTAAATTTTTTAGTATTATAATTATTTTAATTTTGGATTCTATTATACAATTAAATAATAAAAAATTATAAAAAACAAAAAATAAAATTTCACCAGTAAAGAAAAAATAATATAAGAAACATTTAAAAAAAAAAAGATATTACATATTCATTTGACTAATAATAATAAAAATAAATAATAAATAAAGTATAATAATTTTATTATTATTATTATTATTATTATTATTATTATTATTATTATTATTATTATTATTATTATTATTATTATTATTATTATTATTATTATTATTATTATAACCAATTCTTAATTAATTAAAATCTATACCTCCTTTAAGAAGTTAACAGAATAAAATTTCAAGCGAATGCCCTTGTTATTATTCTTATTGTCAAACAAAGGCAAAGTAAATCATTATTTCTTTTTACTGTCCTTATTATCAAACAAGAAAAAGTGAACTAAAAATCATTTCTTCTTATTGTTCTTATTATCAACTAAAAAAAGGTTGCAATCAATCATTTCTTCTTACTGTTTTGTCAAACAAAATAAGGTAAACCATCTATCATTTCTTCTTACCATCATTTTTTTCCTATTGCCCTTATTGTCAAACAAGGTAAAGTGAACTATATCAACCTTTTACAATCAGTTCTTCTTATTGTTCTTATTATCAAACAAGGTCAAACAAAATAAGGTAAACCATCTATCATTTCTTCTTACCATCATTTTTTTCCTATTGCCCTTATTTTCAAACAAGGTAAAGTGGACTATCAACCTTTTACAATCAGTTCTTCTTATTGTTCTTATTATCAAACAAGGTCAAACAAGATAAGGCAATCAATCAATCATTTCTTTCTACTATCTTTATTGTCAAACCAAATCAAACAAGATAAGATGAGCTATCAACCATTTCTTTTTACAATCATTTCTTCTTATTGTTTTTTATTGTCAAACAAGATAAGGTAAACAATCAATCATTTTTTCTTATTTTCCTGTCAAACAGAGTCAAACAAGATAAGGTGTGAGCCATCAATTATTTCTTCCTACTGCCCTTATTGTCAAATAAGGTAAGCTGAGCAATCAATCATTTTTTCTTATTTTTCTGTCAAACAAGAAAAGATGAGCAATCAATCATTTCTTTTTACAATCAGTTCTTCTTATTGTTTTCATTGTCAAACAAGGTAAGGTGAGTAATTATTTCTTTCTACTATCTTTATTGTTGAACAAGATAAAGTAAAGAATTATTCTTAAAATAATTTATTCTTACTGTCATTATTATTAAAAGAGGTCAAACAAGATAAGACGAGCAATCAATCATTTCTTCTTACTGTTTTTATTGTCAAATAAAGTAAGGTAACCAATTATTTCTTCCTACTGTCTTTATTGACAAATAAAGTAAAGTGAGCAATTATTCCTTCATACTGATTTTATTGTTGAACAAGATAAAGTAAAGAATTATTTCTTCTTGAAATCATTTCTTCTTGAAATCATTTCTTCTTACTGGTTTTATTATCAAACAAAGTCAAACAAGATAAGGCGAGCAATCAATCATTTATTCTTACTGTTCTTATTGTTAAATTAAATCAAACAAGGAAAGATGAGTCATTAATCATTTTTTTCTTATTTTCCTGTCAAACGGAATCAAACAAGATAAGGTGTGAGCCATCAATCATTTCTTCCTACTGTCCTTATTGTCAAACAAGGTAAGACGAACAAACAATCAATTATTCATAATGTCCTTATTATTAAATAAATAAGGTAAGCCGAGCAATCAATCATTTATTAATACTGTTCTTATTATAAAATAAGGTATGGCGAGCAATCAATCATTTATTCATACTGTCCTAATTGTCAAACAAGATAAGATGAATCATTATTCCTTCTTACTGCCCTTATTGCCAAACAAGATAAGATGAATCATTATTCCTTCTTACTGTTTTTATTATTAAACAAGATAAGATGAATCATTATTCCTTCTTACTGCCCTTATTGCCAAACAAGATAAGATGAATCATTATTCCTTCTTATAATCATTTTTTTTCTTACTGTCCTGTCAAACAAGGTAAGGTAAGCAATTCATCATTTCTTCATACAATCATTTTTTCTTACTTTTCTGTTAAACAGAGTCAAATAAGATAAGGCGAGCAATCAATCATTTTTTCTTATTTTCCTGTCAAAAAGAGTCAAACAGAGTCAAACAAGATATGGCGAACAATCAATCATTTATTCCCATTCCTACTGATCTTATTGTCAAACAAAATAAAGTGAGCAATCCTTTCTTCTTACTGCCCTTATTGCTAAACAAGATAAAATGAATCATCATTTCTTCTTAAATTACTATCATTTTTTCTTACTGTCCTGTCAAACAAAATTAAGGTGAGCATTTAATCATTTCTTCCTACTATCCTTATGATTAAATAAAGATAAAATGAAAAATCAATTCTTTTAAATGATTTTATTGCCAAACGAAGATAATAAGATGTATAAGATGAGTAATTATTTTGAACATTGGAATTATTGGATAGTTAAGTGTTCTTAACTTTTTTTTTAATTAGAATGAAAATACACTGGATTTCAACCTATGAAATGATAACCTCTTTTACTTTTTTTTTATTAATATTTTTGAAGATAAGATAAGAAAAACGATTCCTTATTTAATACTACTAATAATAATTTGAACATCTTTAAATAAAAAGGTTTATAAAATAATATCTTCTTCTTATTTACATACTTTATGAGATTGACAGTTTTTTTTTTTTTTTTTTTTTTTTTTTTAATAATAATAAAAACGGTACTAGTAATATATATATATAGTTTTTTGGGGGGTTATATTATAAAGGAAAAAAAAAGAAGAAAAAAAAGGTTTTTAAAACATTTATTTAAATTATTATTATGAACCAAAGGTTAAAAATCTACTTTACATTATTATTTAAATTGATATATATATATATATATATACCTTTTTTTTTTTTTTCTATAGAAAAATTTTTTTAACTTTTTTTTTTTTTATTTGTTATTAATAATTTTTTTATTATCAATAATTTCTTAAAAATAAAATAAAATAAAATAAAATAAAATAAAAAAATTCTCTATAATAAAAGGTAAAATATAACAAATATAAATAATTTAGAAATATTAGATATAAAGAATTTGAAAATTTGTTTATAAAATTTTTATTATTTGATTTTAATAATTTTTAAATATATTTGTTTATTTATTATAAATAAAAGACTTGGCAAAATTTTTTGTTTTCCTTTTTTTTTTTTTTTTTTTTTTTTTTTCTATCTATATAAATAAAATTATATTTATATTTATTCCCAAAAAAGAAGGCAGTAAGATATAAACTGTTGTATAAAATGACTATTTATTATTGAATTTTTTTTTATATATAAAGATAATTATTAGATAGCAATTAAGAAATAAGTTTAAAAAAATATTAAAATAAAAAAAATATTTAAAAGTTTTAAATTTTTATTTTTGAATTTAAGTTTCTTATTATTTATCAAATATTATATATAAAATGAGGACATGATGAATCATACATAAATAATATAATATATGAACCTTTTAGTTAATAATAATTAAATATATTAAAAAATAAAAAATTCCCTATTATAATAATAATAATAAAATAAGGCTTAGTAAATTTACAATTTTGAAATTATTAAAAAAAACAATAATAATAATAAATAATAAAAAAAATAATAAAATAATAATAATAATAATAAAAACACACATTTACTGAATTTGAAAATTAATAAAACATGATTGTTTTTGTGTATAATAAAATATTAAAAAACTCAATTTTTTTTTTTTTTTTTAAAAAAAAAAATACCCAACTTTATTATTAATTAATTAATTTTTTTTTTTTTTTATTTTTTTTTTTTTTTGTTTTTTAAAATTATAAATTTTTTAATAAATTAATTAAGGGATTTTTTTAATATACAAAATTTATATAGACTTGGCATTAATATGAATTTTTTTTATTATAATTTTCCATTTTTCCATATTTTTTTATTAAATTTCAAGGTTTTCTATATAATTTAACCTTTTTTTAATTTTTTATTTTTTCTTTTTTATGGAATTTTTTTTTTTTTTCATAGATAAAATATATAAAATATATAAAATATATAAAATATATAAAATATATAAAATATAATAAATATAAATATATTAGATCTAATATCTAATATCTAAATAAAATTAGTTAAATTAATAAATCATTACTAATTATGAATTATTATGATGATTATGAATGATTATTATTAATTATTATTTATTATTAATTATTATTATTAATTATTATTATTAATTATTATTATTGTTTTTTTTTTATTATTTTTTTTTATTATTTTTTTTTAATAATCACATCACAACAACAATAATAAATCTACATTTTATATATTATATGCATTAGATGCATTATATACATTTTAATATTATTTTGTGTACGTGGATTTGTTTCTTCTATTCTTTACAATAAATATCGATATAATAAAAAAATATTAATAAATAAAATATTATTTTTTTTTATATTTGTTTCAATGACTACAAACAATGAATAAACAATGAATAAACAATGAATTAAACAATGAACAAACAAATGATAAAGTATAATAAAATAATTAATTATTATTCATACTTTTAATAATAATATTTAAGTACATTTAATACTTTTTTTTTTATTTTGTTTAATAAATTTAATAAATAATAATTAGAATTAATTATTTTAACACTTTAAAAATTTAAAAAAAAAAAAATTCAATAATAATTAAAAAATATAAATTAAGATATATACATTATATACATTATATATAAGCTATTTATTATTATTATTATTGTTATTATTATTATTATTTTATAATTATTTAATAAATGCCGTTAATAATAAAAAAAATTGTATAAATTTTTGAAAATAATAGTAATTAATAATAATACTACATTTACGTTTATTATTATTAACAAAAAAAGAAGTTCGTATAAATAATATTTTTTTTATTTAAAAATAAAAACAAACAATTTATTTAACAAAAAAATATAATATAATATATTTAGATTTATATAAAAAAAATTTAATTAATTAATTAATTAATTAAGTATAAATAATATGAATTTACAATATTAAAAAAAAATTAGATGATTTACATGATTTAATATGATTAAATAATAAATTGAAATAAAAAAAATATTAATATTATTATTATTAACAATAATAAAAATAATAATACAACAATACTATTCTACTAATGTATATAATGTATATATAGATAATCTTATAATATATTAACAAAAGAAAAACAAAATGAAAATTATTAATTATTTTAATATGAGAATTATTTATTTAAAACTTTTATGTGTATACATATTATATATTATAATATTAATTATTTATTTGTGTTGAAAATTATTAAAACATAATACATAATATATAATATTAAAGTTTATTTATTAAAATATCTATAAAAAAAAAGGATATAATGATTAAATGAATAAATAAAAATAGGAAAAAAAAAATAGGAAAAAGGAAAAAAAAAAATATTAAAAATTTATAAAATAGTTTTTTTTTTATATTATTTTAATAAGTCAAAAAAATATAACGGGATAAAATCATTAAAATGATTTTGTTTATTTTTATATTAAAATAGGAAGATCAATCAATATATTAAATTAAAAAAATGAATGATATTACTAATTAATGTGAAACAAATCGATAATATAAATTAATTAAAAAGTCATATTAATTTCATATTAATTTAAAATTAATATAATAACAAACATAATTCTATATAAATTAATTAAAAAGTGATATATTAATATAAAATAATATTAATAAAATATATGATACAAAAGGTTAATTTATATAAATTAATTAAAAAACACATATTAATTTAAATTTAATGATATAGGATAACAATTTATGTAAAAAAAAATATTATTAATATTTAAAGTTTATGATAACTTTTTTTTTTAAAACTTGATATAATGATATAATATTAAAAAATATTAAAACCAATTTATTTCCTTTTTTTATTATTATTATGAAAAATGTTTCTAAAAATTTTTTCTTTTTAGTCAAAAAAAATCATAATCATTGATCTAACCAATCATTTTATAGTATTTGATGTATGATATTATGATATAATAACAAAGAAATAAAAAAAAAAAAATATTATATATAAATTACATATAAATAAAATATTATTTTAAACTTATTTATATTATTTTTAATTATAATAAATATATTAACAATAATATAATAATATATAAAAATATTGGTTTGAAAAAACCTTTTAACTCTTTTTTTTTAATAATTCTTTTTTTTTTAATAATTCATTTCCCTTTTTTTTTATTCTTTTTTTAAAAAAATATATTACTAATATAGTAATATTAATTTTTTTAAAAAAAAAATAAAGATAAATACTATTTTATTTATATATAATATATAAAAATTATATAATAAACAAAAACAAAAAATTATATATAATATAAAATATAATATATATAAGAAGTTTTTTTTAAAAAAAAAATATTATAATTTTTTTATTAATATATATTTTGGTAAAATGGTAAAATATATACAATATAATATATAAAAAATCTCCTAATTAATTTATTATTTTTACATAAATTTTTCCTTTTTTTTATTTATTTATTTATTTATACATTTATTTATTTATTTAATTTTCTATTTATTTTTATAAAAATAATTAATAACAAAAAAAAAATTAATATTATTTAAAAGAACAATAGGAAATATTGTTGAAGTGGTGACACTATATACAAAAATATATAAATTCATTTAATATGATTGATTATAATAATAATAATACATTTTAAAGTTTTTTTATATTGACAAATATTATTAATTATTTTTTATTTGTTTTTTTTATATATAATGGATTATTAATTTTATTAATATATTATAAATATAAAAAAATATATATATAAAAAAAAATTTTTTTTTTATCCAAATTTATAAATAAAAAGGTAATAAAATAATATATATAATAAAGTTAAATAAAAAAATTAGTTTATAAAGTATCATAATTAAATATTATTTGTCATCTTTAATTTAAATACTAAAACATAATATATAACATTTAATATATTAATTAAAACAATATATAAAAATTTTTAATGAAGCGGCTTAATATTATATTATATACAAATTTAGAAATCCTTATAATCTACACAATATATTAATAATAATGTATAAAAATTATATAATATGATACAATTGTATAGGATTTTATTTATTTAATCATAAATAATAGAAAAAAATTAATAATAAATAATAGAAAAAAAAATTTTTTTTTAAAGGTAATTATTCCTCTATTGTTTTTAATACAGCATAAAATTAAAAAAAAATAAATAAATAAATAAAAATATTTAATATTTAATATTATAATGAATGAGAATAAAAAAATTGGGAAATAATATATATATAAACAATATAAAAAAAATTCTATAAAAATATTAAAATGACAACAATACTATTTTTATATATTTTATTATAAAAAAAACAATATTAATAATAATAGTAATATTTTTATTATTATTTTTATTTAATTATTTATTTCATGATAATTCTTTTTAACCATTTGTATACAATTAAAACATATTCAAAACGTAAAAAAAAAAAATTTTTTTTTATAAACAAAATAAATAATGCTGTATCTGGTATATATTAAAATTCTATTTAATAATAACAAAAAAATAAAATAAAAAAAAATTTTTTTTAATACATTTACATTTAAAAAAATAAAATAAAATAAAATAAAAAAAAAGTTAAATAATCTCGAATCTTCTTAATTTATCTTGTGTTCATAATCATTTTTGTTAATTCTTTTTCTTTTTTTATTTTTTATTTTTTTTGATTTTCTATTTTTCTATTGATCCAATTTCTTATTTATTTCTTATTTATTTATTTTTTTTTTAATATTACTTTATTTATTTTAATAATATAGAAAAAAAAAAAAAAGATATTCTATTTTTCTATAAAACTCAAAATATTATAAATATTATGACTAATTATCTATTAATAACATTATTGATCATTACTCTTTAACTTTTCATACATCTGTGTTATTCTTATAAAAAAATTATAATTACATATATATATTTTTATCCAACTATATTTATATATTTATATATTTTAAATGTCATACTTTTTTTTATATAATAAATATTTATATATTTTCAAATCATCATGCTAATTTAATAGTTATATGTTTATGCTTATAGGTCATAATACTTTTTTTATATATATAAATTCATTGAATAAATAAATAATTTAATAATAATATTTATTTATATATTAATTATTATTTATTATATATTTATAAATCATTATACTTTTTTTTTATTATTATTTTTTTATTACTATTTTTTATTATTTTACTTTATTTTATTTTATTTTATTTTATTTTAAAATGTTGTAACTTTTTTTTACTAATAATTATGACAATAAATATTAATAATTAATAATAATTTGTAAAAAAGAAAAAAAACCAATAAAACTATTAGGTAAAAGATGATTCAATTTATTTATATGGTACGTTAAAACATTTTAAAACTAAAAATCTTATAATATATTACAATTAATCCATTAATTACATTATTTTGTTGACTTTTTTTTTTTTTTTAAAAAAAAAAAAAAATTAAAATAAAAATAAAAATAAATTATAATTATATTTTATCTATATATTAATTATATAATAATCAATATACTTTTATATATTATTATATCAATAAGGAAAAATATTACTTATTATGGAAATATTTAATTATTAAAATGTATTAATGTATTAATATAAATTAATATAAATTTGTATACACATTAATAGAAATTCAATATGTCACAAAAAAAAATTAAATTAGAATAAACGGAATGGCAATGTAAATTTATTTTTTTTTACCCCTTTTTCTTAAATTTTTTTTATTATTAATAATCATTTTTTATATTTAAGAAAAAAAACAAAATAAAAAATTAAAGAAATAAATATATAAAAAATCTTAAATAAAAAAATTTATTATTTTAATTGTTATATATAAATAATTTATGCAATATTAAATAAATATAAATATTTTATTATGTATTATGTATTACATATTTGTTATTATTAATTATTATCTATTATTATTATAATATTATTTAGCATAATATTTAAAAAAAAATAAAAAAAAGAAAATTGAAAAGACTTTTATTTTTTTTTATTAATAAATATAATTCATTAATAAAAAAAATACAATAATTAATTGTTTTATATCGCGATACATCAAAAAAAAAATCAACATAAAAATAGAATGTAATAGAAATATCTATAAAAAAAATAATAACAAAATATAAAATAAAAAAAAAAACAATATTATAATATATTATCAAAAAAAAAAAAAGAAAACAAATTTATTATCAATTGGAGATAAGAGAATTATAATATTTAAATTATTATCTATATATTTATATATATATTTATATATAGATAAATATATATAAATAAATAAAGAATCATTCTATTTCAATAGTATAATCATTATTATTATAATACCAAGGTTTTTAATTAAAAAATAGATTAAAAAGAAATTTTAATAAATAATTAAATAAAAATAATAAATTGGTGATTATTTTAAATTTCACTATTATATTAATTTTTAAATTATAATAATTTTTTGTACTTTATTAAAACATTTATATTAATTTTTTGATTCAAATTTTAAATATTTTATATACATTAAAGTTTAATATAAAAATTTTTATTTCCATTTTTCTATGTTTCTATTTTTTTATTTTTTATTTTTTATTTTTTATTTTTTATTTTTTTCTATCTTAGTTTTTATTTTTTTTTTTTTTTAGTTTTAATGTATCATTAATAAAAAAAAAATTACTTTATATAAAAAAGAAAAAAGAAAAAAGAAAAAAAAAGAGAATAATAATGAATAATTTTAAGTTTGTTAAATAAAAGATGCTTATTAGTATTGATTGATTGTTATTTATTGATTATTATTAATTATTATTGTAAAAAAAAAAAAAATAAAAAAAAGAATACTTGATAAAAAGAATATTTATTATTAACTTAACTTTATTGATTGTTGATTTGTTTATTATTATTCCATTAATCCGTTAATCTATCATATTATAATTCCATATTATTTTAATATAATTTAATTATTTATTTGGTTTTTTTATTATTATTATTATTACTATTGATTGATTGATTATTATACACTATATATTATTACTTATTTATTATGTTTTTATTTAATTATATATTATTTAATACTCCATCAATTATTATCAATTAAGTTCCTTTTTTTTATTATTAGTATTATTATTATTTGATTTTATATTTTATTTTATTTACTTTCTTTTTAATTTTTATTTCATTTATAAAACTTTATTTACTTTTTTTCATTTCAATTTTATTTTATTTTATTTTCATTATAAAACTTTATTTTCTTTTTTTTTTTTTTAAATTTTTATATTTTAAAAAAAAATATCATAGAATGCTTCTATTTTTTATTTATTTATTCATTCATTTACTTTTTTTATAGAATATTTTTTTTTTTAATTTTTTTTTATTCATTAAAAAAAAAACTTTATTTTTGTATTTAAAAAAAAAAATAAAATAATATTAAACTTTAAAAAATTAAATTGTTTCAAGTATTAATTATAATTTTTATATATTAACTATTATTTATTAAAAAATGTTTTTTCTTAATCATTTTTCAGCTTTTAAAAGTAAAGGAATTTGTTAAGGTATTATAATTAATTAATAAACTGATTATAAAGTGGGATAAAATATTAAAAAAATAAAAATAAAAAAAGATCAATGAGAAATTTAGAGTTAATACAAAATGAATATATAAAATATACAAAATATACAAAATATATGAAATATATATATAATGAATTTATAATATTAACTATTAATATTAAAAAAAAAACATTTAATATTTAATATATAATATATAATTTTATTTTTTTTGTTTCTTTATTTTATTATTAAATTATTATTAGTATTATTATAAAATAAAACATAATAATAATAATAATAATAATAAAACGGAAAAGACTATATGAATTAAATTATGATTTAAAACAAAATATAAAATCTAAATTATATTCATAAAAAGTATGAGTTTCAATTAATAAATAAAATGTTTTATAATATAGAAAAAAAAAATTAATACAGTTTTAAAGTAATTTAAAGTTTTTTTTACTTTATTTTCTTTTTCTTTTTCTTTTTTCTTTTTTTTTTTTTTTAATTACAATTCTTTATTTTTTCTTTTTTTTTACAATTATAAATAAATTGTCAAATAAAAATAAGAATAATTTTTTTTCTTTTCTTTTATTAGATTTAAATGAAGCATTATAGAATCAAATAATTAATTAATTAAAAGGAAAAAGAAAATTGAAAAAAAAAAAAAAGTTTAATATAAAAATACTTTATAATAGCATAAATTATAAATAAATAAGAAAAATAACAATAACAATAACAATAAATTATAGTTTAATTATATAATGTATTTTTTTTCTTTTATTTTATTTTATTTTTTTTTATTTTCATATTTAAACATTAAAATTAACAAAATTTTATAAAATCTCAAAATATTTTTTGATTAATCTGTTATGGAATGGAATATTAAATATTAAATATTGAAAATGATTTATAATTATAAATTTATATATTTTATTTATTTATTTAAATAATAATGAAATTTATAAGTGATATGATTTTATGTGATTTTATATTTAAATTATCTGTTTATTTATTTATTTATTTATTAAATCGATGAATTAATTAATTAATAATAATAATAATAGAATAATAGAATAAGTAACAATCATAAATCATAAATCATAAATCAATAATTAATAATAAAAATACTCAAATCTTAAATTACTGTTTTTTTTTTTTTTTTTTATTATTTTATTAATATTATTAATGGTTAAAAAATAACCTGATTACAACACTTACTTCTCATTTTTAAACTCTCT
>MCFG01000113.1:20000-37500 GCA_002104895.1 Anaeromyces robustus | reverse complement strand
TTATATATATTAAATTATAATGTTAATATATAATTAATATATTACTTTAATTGATAATATCATTCTAATTAAACCATTAAACTCTATATATTAGAAATATAAATTGATAACTAAAAAAAAAAAAAAAAATTAATATATTATTATTATATATTATTAATCTATATGAACTATGAATTTCATATTTTATAATTTTATATTTTAGACTTTTATAAATAAATAATATATAATATTGTTTTAAATTAAAAAAAAAATTTATATATTAGGATTAGTTTAAATGTTGATTTATTTTATAGAATAACAATATATTAACAATATATTGACAATATAATAATAATATAATAACAATATAATAACAATATAATAACAATAGAAATAAAAACTTGAAAAAAGATAAAAAAAAATGATACATATTAAAATAAATTATAAAATATTTTATAGGATGATTTTTTATTTTAATTTTTTAATTTTTTCTAAATTTTTTAATTTTCTAAATTTTTTAGTTTTAATTATTTATTATTTCATATATATAATTTGAAAATTTTGAAATATTTTAATCTAAAAAAAAAAAAAAAAAAAAAAAAATTTTTTAAACTCAATTTTTTTATATTATATAAATATAAATATAATATAAATATAATATAATATAATATATGATCTTTTTTTTTTAAATTAAAAAAAAAATGAAATGATATTTTTTATAATAAATTATTTTTATAATTAAATACTAATGTTTAAAAAATAGTCTTTTTTTTTTTTTTTATAATATAATATAATATTTGTATTTTATTTTGTTTTTCGTTTTTTGTTTTTTTGCTTTTTGTTTTTTTTTTTTTTAAAAAAAAAAAAAAATAATAATATGTACATTAATTTATTTGTTTGTTTTTTATATATATAAAAGATATATAATTTCTTTAAGATAAATTATAAAAAATTTAAAAAAATAATAATAATAAATATTTATAATAAATATAAAAACTTATTATTTACTAGTATTATTATTATTTTTTTTTTTATATATATATTTATATTGAGGATAGAGATATTTAACGTTCTAAAAAAAATAAAAATATAAAAATATAAAAATATAAAAATGAAACGAATAAAAATATTTATTTTATATAAATTACGAATATATATATAATATATATATAATATATATTATTATATATATTAAAAAAAAAGATATACATAATAAAAAAAATTTAATAATTGATATATTTTTTATAGTTTAATAATTAAATTAAAAAAAAAAAAGATATATGAAAAAAAAATTATTTTTTTCTTTCTTTATACCTCTTTTTTTTTTTTAAACAAATCAAAAAAATCTTAATACTTATATATTTATATAATTAATTTATGGTTTATTAATTTTTCCTTCTTCTTTTCTTTTCTTTTCCAACTTCCAAATTCCTTTTTCAAATTTTCTTTTTTTTTTAAATAATTTATTGATAATTTACTTGATTATTATTATTATTGTTATTATTGTTATTATTATTATTAATATTAGCGGTATTGGTTGTAATAGGTGCTGTAGTAGCAGTAGCAGTGGTAGTATTACCATTCCAACCTAATATATATTTTAATCTAGCTTTATCTTGATCATCTTCTATATTAAATTGACCATTATTATATTGATTACCATTTGTATTATTATTATTATTATTATATTGATTAGAAGGGAAATTATTATTGTTATTGTTGGTGTTATTGTTAGTGTTGTTGTTGTTGTTGTTAGTGTTATAGTTATTATTATTATTATTATTTAAGGAATGATTTGGTGATGGAGGAAAATTATTTCCATAATTATTTTGATTAGGAGATTGAGTCATACCATTATTATTATTATTATTATTATTATTATTGTTTCCAAAATTATTTTGATTAAAATTATTGGTGTTACCATTGGTGTTACCATTGTTATACATTATATTATTATTATTATTATTATTGGTATTGGTATTATTATTTAGTATAGGACTAGATTGTTGTGGTGAATAATTACCATTAAAATTTCTATTATTATTATTATTCATTTGATTTAGATTTGGATTTGGGTTTGAGTTTGGATTACCATTTCTAAAATGATTTTGTTCTCCTTGATTATTATTTGAATAATTAGTATTATAATTTTGACCATGATTGAAATTATTATTATTATTGTTGTTGTTGAAATTATTATTATTATTATTCGATACAGGTTGATTATTATAGAATGAACCATTATTACCATTGAAATTATTTCCATTAAATGTTTGATTTTGATTAAAGAAATTTGGACTAGTTGGAGGGGAAGATATTTGATTATTATTATTATTATTTGGCATATCATTATTATTATTTTGATAAAAAGCTTGAGGATTATTATTAAAATTACCACCATTATTATTGTTGTTGTTGTTGTTATTAAAATTGTTATTATTATTAAAGTTATTATTATTGTTGTTGTTGTTGCTGTTATTATTATTATTATAATTATAATTATTATTACTATAATTACTACTGTTACTATTATTTCTCATTGGATAGTTTTGATTATTACTATTATTATTATTAAAATTATTGTTATTATTATTATTAACAAAAGTATTATCATTTGGATTTTGAATTGGTGAATAATTTGAATTCATTGGACCACGCATTGGAATTTGAGAATTATTATTATTACTATTATTAAAAGTACCATTGGGTTGTTGTTGTGGTTGTTGTTGTAAAGGATAACTATTTTGTCTATTATTATTATTGAAATTATTTACATTATCATTATTATTATTATTATAATAGTTATTATTATTCATTGGTTCTTGTTTTATAGTATTATTTACGGTTTGTGGAGTAGGATAACTATAATTCTGTGATGATTTCATTGGCATTCCATTATTATTATTGTTATTATTACCATTAAAATTATTATTATTATTATTATTATTATTTGGATAATAATTAGAATTATTACCATAATTCATATTTTGATTTGATGGGTAATTATTATTATTATTGTTATTTTGATAATAATTTGGATTATTTGGATAATGATTACCATTAAAATTATTATTATTATTAACATTATTATTATTATTATTGAAATTTTGCATATTATTATTATTATTATTTGGATAATTCATATTATTATTATGGTTGTTGTTATTAATATTATTAATATTATTATTAATATTATTATTATTATTATTTAATGGTGGACAATTCCAATTACCAGAATTTCTAGGATTATAAATATATTCTGGTGGTGGGGTTGGTGGTTCAACTTTAACATTATTAGAAGTAGATGGCATATCATTAAAATTATATTGTGGATTTGAATTACCATTAATATTTGTATTAGGTTGAGATTGATTAAAAATACTTCTACCTAATAAAGATTCAGATAATTCTAAATCAGAGGCAAGAGATTTATTAATTCTTCTACTAAATAATTTACTTTCTTTTTCTTTATGAACTTTAGTAGTATTATGATTACGTTTAGAATTAATTTTTCTTTTGGAATTTTCAGATATATTATTTATATTTTTAATAGAATTTTCAATTTCTGTAAGAGCTGTTGAGGATATAGCAGAAGTAGAAGAATAAGATGGTATAGGAAGAGTAGTTTTCTTTTTATAGGTTCTAACTCTTCTTGAACCTTTTTCTTGAACTTTTGGTACAATTTTACCTTCACTAACTAATTCATTCCAAACTTTAGTTATTAAACCACTATTAATAGAAGTAAGTTTATTTTGAGCTTTATCTAATACAGATTGCCATAATAAAACCATATGTTCATTAGTTTTAGCATAATGTTTAAGAGTTCTACATAATAATTCGTGTCTTGGGGTAAATGAAAAATCTTTTAATTGTCTTAAAACATCAGCAGCATCTAAAAAACGATAAACCTCTATATTTTTTTTATTTTATAGATTAATGAATAAATAGTATTATATTAATAATAGTTAACTAATGTTTTTTTTTTTTTTTTTATTTTTTTAATATAAAATGAAAAAAAAATATTTTAATATTTACGTGCTCTAGAAATATTCCACTTCTTTCTGAAATATTCTTCTACTGTAAGATTAGCAGCTCTATATAATTTTCTTGAAACAATAGTTTGAACACCAAAAGCTGTTTTTTTAAATCTTTCTTGTTTCTTTTGATATAAATATTCCTCTCTAATTTATTTAATATTATATATAGTATTTAACTTATTAATAAACTAATAATAATAATAATAAAAATTACATATATATTATATATATATAATTTTTTTTCCTAATATTATAAAAAATATTTACCGTATTATACTATCACTTTTTAAATCTATACTTTCTTCAGCAGCTTTTAATTCTAAAGCTTCTACTGAAAAATTATCATATCCTTCTGAACTCATTGAAGTATTATTCTTCATTTTTAATTATTTAACAATTTTATATTAACAAAAAAAAAAAAATAAATAAACTAGTTTTTTTATTTTACTTTATTTACTGGTTTTTAACAATACTTTTTTATTTAAAGTGTGACATATATTTAATAATAAAAAAAAATTTAATAGATTTTACGCAAAATATAGAAAAAAAAAATAAAAATAAAAAAAAAATATTGACTATACGTATATATTAAAAAATAAAATGATATTGATATTGATATGATATTGTATAATGTTTTTTTATAATATTATTATTTTTATTCTATCTTATATTATATTATATTAATGTATATTCTTTATGTTTGTTGGTTTGTTTTTTTTAAATAAAAAAAAGCAAAAAAAAAAATGCTTTTAAATAAAACAACTTCTTTAATTTTTTATTTTTTTTTATGGTATTTTTCTTTTTATTATTATTATTTATTATTTTTTTAATAGATATTAATATATTTTTTCACGTATAATTTTTTTAATTTTAAAAAAAAAAAAAATAAAATTTTTTGGTAAATTTCTCAATTTTTATATAAATTTGAAATTATTAAAAAAAAAAAAAAAAAGAAAATTAATAAAAAAAAAAAAAAAACATTCAACATTAAATAAATATATTATCAATATAATATTATTATATATTCCTATAATATATTACGTATAAATTATGTTATAAATATAAATAAAACTAATTAATAATTTAAATTACTAATTTTATATATTATTCCATATATGTTATTAATATAAATAATATATTATAATTTATCAAAAAAAAATAACCTGATATATATTACGAATTAATTTAAATTAAGCTATTTTCTTATGTTATATAATACAAAAATATAATAAATCTATAATATATAAGGAGTATATTCTTATATATATTATTTATATATTATAATATATAATAAAATAATTTATTTAAATAAACTAATTTATAATATAACTCTATTTAATAATTTACATGTAATATTATAAAAAAAAAGTTTAATTCCTATTAAATTTTAATTTAATTAAAATGTTATAGAATAATATAATCTTATTTATTATAATATTAATTAATATTATCCAAAAAGTTTTTTTATTATTGAATTGTTTAACAATAGTTATGAATAAATATAAATATTGGATAAAAAATGTTTAAAAAAAAAAAATTTTTTTATATATACATTAATAAATAATAAATAGATTAATTTATTGGCAATAAATAAAATAATTTAAAATGGATAAAAAAAGAGTAAATAAATTAAATATAGTTTTAAAAAAAAAAATAAAATAATTTTTTTTTTTATGGATTATGAAATTAATTTATAAATTATAAAAAATAAAATAATTAATATATGAAATAAATTAATTGTGAGATTTTAAACTCAAATTCTTATTAATAAAAAAAAAACATGTTATTTTTTTATTTACTAATATATTGATAATATATTATACTTATTTAAAACATTACATTATAAATGTCTAAAATTTATATTAGAAAAGCATATCAATATATTATAATATATTAATAAATATATTATGAATACAATAGATTAATTATTATATCATAATTGAAATAAAATAAATAAAAAAAATTTTTTTTTCTACTTTATTTTTTTTTTTGTATAATGTTTCCTGTTTTTTTGACATATATTATATTTATAGTATTGACATATATTATATTTATAGTATAACATATATTAATAGTATATTGTAATATAAAATAATATTTATTGATATTTTACATTAAATTTATATATATTAAAATACATTTATTATATATTATAAAAGTTTGAACATTAAATAAAAAATTAATAATAATTAAAACAACAAAAATTTCTTAAAAGTGTATTTATTAAATTTGTATTGATGTGTTTAATAATAATAATAAAATAATAATAATAAAATGTATAATAAAAGAAAAAAAAAGTATAAAATAATAAAATAAATAAAAGATGATATAAACTTATTTATTGATTTATTTATTTATTTATTTATTTATTTATTTATTTTTATTTCATTATTATTTAATAATTATTTAACAAAAAAAAAATTTTTTTTCTATTTGAATAGCTATTTAAAATTTAAAAAAAAAATTATAAAAACTTTTTTAAAGTTAAACTTTATAAAATTATTTGAATATTAAAAAAAAAATATTATATTTCATTCTATTTTGATTATTTTTATTTTAAAAATATATTTAAAATAAATTAATAATAAATAATTAAAAAAGAAACAAAAAAAAAAAAAAAAAAAAAAAACAATATTTAAAATAATTAAAATAGCATGATAAGCATTTTTTATATATGTCTATTAAGCATATATTAAAATAATATAATGATTAAATATTAAATATTAAAATATTAAATAATTATTATTTTATGGAAAATATTGTGATTGCCATAAAATTGAATATCTTATGAAAAAAAAAAAAAAAAAAAAAAGTAAAAGAAAAGAAAAAAAAAACTTTTAACTTTTTCAATTACGAAAAATTGTAATTTAATAAATTTTATTTTATTTTAAAATATTTTTTGAAAAAAAAAATTTTAATAAATAATTAAAATAATTTTTTTTTCATTTTATTTAAAATAAAATAAATAATAAAAAAGGAAGTAAAGAATAATAAAAATAAAAAATGTAGAAAATAGATATAAAAAGTAAATAATTAAATAATAATAAATAAATATGTATACATATAATTAAATAACAAATATTAAAATTATTATTGTTCACTCATTAAATTGGAATTTTAAAAATTATAAATTAAATAATTAAAATAGAATTGAAGGTTAAAAAATTATAAATAAACTAAAACTGAATTTATTATTTTATTTATGAATGTTAAGAAATATAAATTATTATAATCTTTTTTTTTTTAAAAAAAAAAATTAATTAATAAAAATTGAAAATCTATTTGTAACTTTTAATATTATTTTAAATAACATGTATAAAAAAAAGTATTTTTCTTTTAAATATTATAACTATATTTAATTATTTTAATAAAAATTATGTATATAATTTAAATATTGTATATAAAAGTATATCAGATATAAAAATAATATATAAAATATTTAATAAAAAAAAGGAATACTATATATAAATATTAATAATTATATTACTTTAATCTATAATAAATATAAGATTTTTTAATATTATAATATATATTATCTCTTTATCGTTTTTACTTTGATTTAATTTTTTTTATTTTTCTTTTTATCTTTTCTTTTTATCTTTTCTTTTTATCTTTTCTTTTTATCTTTTCTTTTTTTTTTCTATTGTTTTATCTATATTAACTGTTTTTTTTTTGTTTTTGTTTTTTTGTTTTTTTGTTTTGTTTTGTTTTTTTTTTGTAGATTTACTTATTAATTTGTTTATTTTTTATTTATTTTTTTATTGCTTCTTTTTTTTTTTCCTTTATTCCATAAACTTAAAAATAATAGTCATTAAGTTTAATATAAAATATTAAATCCCAATTATGTGGGTTTTTTTTTTTATTATTATTAATTATAATAATAATAAAATTTTCCATAAATAAAAAAAGTATATATATTCTTTTCTATTTATTTTTAATATTTTTTAATTTATAAAATAATATTGTTTTCATTTAATGTCAATCTTTTTTTTTTAATTATATTAAAAAATTTTTTTCTCAATATATTTTTCATTTAAAAATTAAAAAAAAAAAAAAAAAGGAAAATTAACTTAATAAATATTAAGTATCCAATTTAAATAAATTAAATTAATATATTATATATATAGAAGTAAACCTAAAAATTATTTAATGGAAAATTTTTTTTTTCCGTATTAATAAATAATAATATAAAATATATTAAAAATTTCTAATGATATATAAAAAAAAATAATATATATTATTATTATCTATAATTAAAAATATCAATTATTATTATTATTGTTAAAAAAAAAAAAAAAAAAAATTTTTTATTATTTAAAATTATGTATTAAATATTTATTGTCATTGTTTTTAATATTATCCTTAATAATTAAATACTTTATATTAATTATTAATTTAAAATGACCTGATTTTTTTTTAATTATTAATTATATATAAATGATTTTGTATAACTATTGACAATAATAAATGTATTTATGATAATTAAAAAAAAAATATTCTTATAATTATTACATATCATTTTATACATCTTTTTTCATTTATTATTTATTATTAATTATTATTATTCATTCATTCAGTCATGGCTTATTATTATTAAAAAAAATCATTTGCTTATTTTTAATATAAACAAAATATATTATACAATTAACTTAACATTTTTATCTTTACTTTTTTTTAAAAAAAAAAAAAATAAAATTTATGAAACACCCAAAAAAATAAGAAAAAAAAAAGTCATATTATTATGATATAATATATCAATATCGATAATCGATATTTTAATAAATATAAAGAATAAATAAAAACAAAAAAATAAAAATAAAATTTATAAATGTAAAATAAACTTTATTTATTTTGCATTTATAAATATATTATTGTAATTATTATTATTTATATATTTTTTATTTATATTTTACTATTATGATTATTATTATATATAGATATATATTTAAGATGTATCTATATATCATATATTATATATTTTCATATTTTCATATATTTTTATATATCATTTTAACAATTTTGTTTCTTTTTTTTGTTTCTATTTTTTTTTTTTTTTGACTTTTTTCAATATGATTTTTTGTTTCTTTTTTGAAATAAATTAATCTTTCATATATATAAACTTTATATTATTAGTTAATATAAATAAACAATTTTTTTTTATTAAATAAATGGTTATTTAAATAATAAATAATTATACTTTATTAAAAAATTGTATAAAAAAATATGTAAAATAAATAATAATAATTTTTGTTGGGTTGTTACAAATTATTATTATCTTTTATTATATAATTTTTATACAATTTTTTAATAAAAAAAATCATGATATTAATTATACCTTCTATGACTAACTACTATATATTATATATTAACCATATAAACTGAAATTTATAAATTAAAATAATAAATAATAATAATAATAGCATAATATTTGATTATCTTTTCTTTCCTTTATTTTCCTTGATTGTTAATTTGATATTTTTAATAATAATAATTTTATAGCATGATTTTTTTTAAAAATTAAAATTTAATAAATCATAAAATAAAATATAGCGGACAATAATAAAAAAAAATACTCATCATAGTTTTTATTTTTTTTTTTTTATTTTTTTATTTTATTTTATTTTTAACATTATTATATATTTTTTAAGATTAAACTAAGAAATATATAAATTTTATATCAAAAATTAACCAATTATTGTTAGGGTAATTATTTACTGGAGAATAAATATAGTAAACATATAACAAACAAAATCATAATTAATATTATTATTAATATTATTATTTTTTTTTAATTTTATTAAAATAATTTATGTAAATCATTTAATATAATTACTCTTTATCATTATTAATCAAATAATTATTTTATTTTTTACAATTATTTTTAATTATTATGTTAATCATCATCAATTATTTATTATTTATTATTATTATTATTATTATTTATTCATTATTCATTATTACTATTTATTATTATTATTATTATTACTATTCATTATTCATTATTACTATTCATTATTATTATTATTATTATTATTATTATTATTATTATTATTCATTATTTATTATTCATTATTACTTATTCATTATTAATATTATTATTTATTAATTATTATTATTTTTATTATTATTTATAATTTGTTGTTAAATTTTCAAAAAAAAAGCAAAAAAAAAAAAAATATCATTGAAATAAATTAATATCATATTTTTGTGTAAATATATTATTTCTCCTTTTCATATTATATCACTTAATATTGTATCAAATGATAAAATATCATTATCACAAATTTATGTCTTTTTCTTTTGTAACACAATATTTATTTAACTCTTAGTATATTTTTTTAAAAAAAAAAAATTTAAAAAATTAAACTTTAATTATTATTAATATTTACATTATTGTACAAGTTTAGATTATTCTACAAAATTCACCTTATCGTATTAAAATAGATATATAAATTACAATATTAAAATATTAAATAATATATATATAAATAATATATTATTAAGTTTATATATTAAAATTCTTGTATATATTATATGAT
The DNA here is from genome assembly GCA_002104895.1 of Anaeromyces robustus. Classification (NCBI taxonomy): domain Eukaryota; kingdom Fungi; phylum Neocallimastigomycota; class Neocallimastigomycetes; order Neocallimastigales; family Neocallimastigaceae; genus Anaeromyces; species Anaeromyces robustus. The sequence continues at coordinate 26,945 of MCFG01000113.1, read as the reverse complement.
ATACATTAAATTATATTAATATATATTAAATATTAATACATCATATATAATGTTTATTTTAAAAATTATTTTTAATATATTTAATTATATTTAATATATTAATTTTAAATAACAATTATTAAAAATTATTAATATTTTATTTTTAATTAATAATTTTCAAGATTTTAATTACAAAACACTTTTTATTTAACGGACATTTTCCACCTAACAACTAATTTTTTAATTATTAAAATGTACAAATTAAAAAAAAGAATTTATTAATAGGCTTAATAAAATTTGTTTCAAGTACCTTAAATTTCATTAATTACTAATATATGAGATAAATGATGAAAATAAAAATAAAAAATAAAAAATAAAATAATAAAAAATAATAATAACATTATTATTAATATTATTATATAAAAAATTATAAAATAAAGTAATTCAATAATTTAAGAATTTACTAAATATCGTTTTTTAACTCTATTAAGATTGTAATAATTATTAAAGTTATTAAAAAATTATAAAAAATATATAAAATATTCTAAAACATTTTATACATTACATTTAAACTAATAAAAAATTATCAAAAAATGTTATTATTTTTTTTCTATATTTATAAAGTTAAAAACACAATTAATTATTAAAAAAAATTATAAAAAAAAAAAAAAGCTAAATATAGCTAAAAAATATAGTTTTTTTTTTTAAAAAAAATAGATAACAAATAATAAATAAGCATAACTTGGAAATTTATATAAATAATTATATTAATTAATATATTTTTATTTACCACCGTTTTTTTTTTGTTTTTTTTTTTGTTTTTTTTTTTATAAATTTTTTAAATTTTCTTATAAATTAAATTTCGTTTTTATTTATTATGATGTATCATAAATAATTAAAAACGCCATAAAAAATGTATAACATTTCATGGGTAAATGGTTAAAAAAAATTGGGTAAAGGATAAATTCATAATAGATTTTATATATATTAATATATATTTATTATTAATTTATTTATACATTTATTTATTTATTTATTATTAATTTATTTATTTATTTATATTTATTATTTATTTATTTATTTATTTATTTATTTATTATTATTTTATATTTTTTTATTTATTTATTTATATTTATTTATTTATTTATTTATTTATTTATTTACTTATTTATTTATTTATTTATTTATTTATTTATTTATTTATTTATTTATTTATTTATTTATATATTACGATTTATTGATTTATTGATTTATTGATTTATTATTGATTTACTGATTTATTTTGTGATTTATTAATTGATTTATTAATTGATTTTTTAATATATTATTAATATATTTAATATATATATTTATTTATTATTAATATATTTGTATCTATTTATTTACTTATTTATTTATTTATTTACCATTTTATCATAACGCTTTTTTTTTTTTTTTTTTTTCTTTTTTTACCTACATTTCTAGAGCCTAAGAATTGTACAAAAAAAATGCATTAATAGAATTTCTAAAAAATATAAAACTATGAAACACTAACAAAAAAAAATAACAAAAATATATATAAATATAAATATATATAACAAATAAAAAAGCACAAAAAAAAATCTTTATTAAATAGAATTTTGTTAACAAAGAATACAAATGTGTTAAAATTTCTATTAATCATAGAATATGTAAAATAAAAATAAAAAAAAAATAAAAATAAAAAAATAAAAATAAAAATAAAAATGAAAATGAAATGAAACATATGCATATACATATACAAAGATATAAAAAGAGGAGACAATATAAAGTTTGAACATTTATTTAATTATATAATAATATATAATGTTAACTAATTTAATTATAAATAACGTATATATAATGTATGTTTGATAAAAAATGTAACTATTTGTTCTTCGAAAAAAAGAAAAGATATACAATAATTATTTATTTACTTAATTATACCAATATTGGTTATAATATAGTAGTAATAAAACATATTTATATTTATATTTATATTCATTATAACATGTTATTTAAACTATTAATATAGCGTAGAGTCAATAATCATATAAAAAATAAAAAAAAAATATTAAATAATTTTTTATTTTTATATTATAATTTAAAAAAAAATAATAATATAATATAATATAATATAATGTAATATAATATAATGTAATGTAATATAAAAAATTGATTATTTACATAGTTTAATAATTATGGTAACAAAGAACACTATTTTAAAACAATGTAGTCCAAATAGTACTTCATAATAGTCACAAAATCTTTTTATTCTTTTTTTTAATTAATAGTGTCTACCATTAAATTATATTTATTAATACATACGTATTCAGATTATGTATATGTATTTGTATCAAAACATCTATGAATATTCCATATGTATATATACACGAACTTATATATATATATATCGAGGCAGTAAAACACTATAAACATTTTATTAGAAAAATAGGTGAGGAGTAAAAATAATAACACTAATAATATAATAAATAGATATAATATTATTAAAACTAAATAAGTAATGATTATAATATTATTTTGTATAAGCAATTAATTAAGTTATAAAGGTCATACTTATTATTATATAATTATCTTTAGATTATTATAAGAAATATATATATATTTTATTATTACTTATTATTTAATATTTATTACATAGCATTTGTTACTTATCATTTGTTACTTATTACTTAATTACTTATTTCAATTTCTATTCTTGCCATAATTACTAATAAGTAATAATATATTAGTCCTATTATTCTTACATATATATGTTAATATGCTAATTATTAAAATATATATTTTAATAATTGATCCTTAACAATTAATTATACCTTAAACATATTATAATAGTGAACAATAACAATATCTATTGAAGTATTAATAATAATTAAAATATAAATAAAAAAAAAAGTAAAAAAAAAATGAAACTAAACTTTTTATTATAATAATGAAAAGAGTAATAATAATTAGTAATTAAATATAATTAATAATATTGATAACAATTAAAATTATTATTACTGCACATAGCAATTAATTAATATAATCATTATAAGAATAATAATTGATAACTTTTATAATTAATGTATTGACTGAAAATGAAAATGAAAATAAAAAATAAAAAAAAAATTTAAAGATATATTGTATAATGTATAATAGTGTTAATAATGAAAAAGATAAAATATATAATAAAAAAAAAGTTATAAATGTTTTACAATAAAGTGCTCTTTTTAAATATACATATATAATAGTACATATACTAATATATATACTTATATTATATATTATTAAAGTAGAGCTTTTAAAGTTATAATTATTAATATTCAATTTAATAAATGACCATTAAAATAATTATAATTATTAATAACTATTAAACTAGAAAAAGAAATAAGAAAATAGAAAATAGAAAAAAAAATTAAAAAAAAAATTATAGTTTGAATATAAGTAGAAAATAATTAAAGAAATAAAATATATGAATGAAAAAAATTTATATATATGTAGAATTAAAAGTAGAAATAATGACAAAAAATAAAAATAAAATAAAAATAATATTGAAGCTAGAAATGAGATTAGAAAAAACCACTGAAAAAAAGAAGATATAATAATGTTAATGAGATAAGAAGTATAATTCTAATAAAAGAAGAAATGAAAATTGAAATAGAAAAAAATATAAAAATAATGATAATCGATTAAGATAGAAATATTTTAAAATAATATTAAAAAATAAATAACAACAGTATAATAATAAAAATAATCGCAAAAATTAATAAATACTTTAAATATCATATATACATAGTAATATTATGTTTTTGTAATTTAATTATAAAATTGAATATAATTTACATTTAAAATGATATATTATTACATATTAATTATAATTGAAATAGAAGTTAAAATATAGATAAATAGATAAATAAGAATTAAATAAAAACAAATATAAAATAATAAATGTATATACATAAAAATAAAAGAAAAATGTGTATATTAAAACATCAACAGAAATAGAAACAGAAATAAAAATTAAAATAGAAATAGAAATAGAAATGGAAGTTAATATCGAAATAAAAGTAATAAAAAGTAACAAATTATAAATATAAGTAAAAATGAAAATTAATATCAAAATAATTATAAATATAAGTAAAAATGAGAGTTAATAACGAAATAATTATAAAAATATAAGTAAAAATGAAAAAAGTTAATATCGAAATAAAAGTAATAAAAGTAACTTGAATTATAAATATATGTAAAAATAAAAGTTAATATCGAAATAAAAGTAATAAAAGTAACTTGAATTATAAATATATGTAAAAATAAAAGTTAATATCAAAATAAATAAAATAAAACTAAATTAGAAATAAATATGGATATGAAAATAAAATAAATTAAAAGTTGAAAATAAAAGTAGAAATATATATGATTATTATGTTTATATTTTTGAAATTTTAACAATAAGATTTTTATTATTTAATATTACCAATTACTGTCATTAATACTCAAGAAAAAAAAGAATAGAAAGTTTAGAATTGAGATTAAAAAAATATATATATAAAATTGAAATTAAAATAAAAGAAAAAAAAATTGAAACTGAACTTGAAATTAGAAAAAAAAATAGAAATATATTTTAAATTTGAAATAGACATTATTATAGATAACACGAAAACAGAAGTTGAAAATTTTACCGAAATATCTGTAGAAATAGAATTTGAATTTGAATTTGAATTTATATTTAATTTTAGATAGATTATAATTTGAACTTGAATAATAGAAAAGATAATATAATTTGAAGTTGAAATTGAAGTTGAATGATAGAAAAGATAATATAATTTGAACTTTAATGATAGAAAAGATATTATAATTTGAATTTGAAGTTGAAGTTGAATGATAGAAAAGATAATATAATTTGAAATTGAATTTGAATTTAAATGATAGATTATAATAATAATATTCTATAATTTAAACTTGAATGATAGAAAGAATAATATAATTTGAATTTGAATTTTAATGATAGATTATAATTTAAATTTGAATGATAGAAAGAATAATATAATTTGAATTTAAATTTGAATGATAGAAAGAATAATATAATTTGAATTTGAATTTTAATGATAGATTATAATTTAAATTTGAATGATAGATTATAATTTGAACTTGAATAATAGTCTATAATTTAAACTTGAATAATAGTCCATAATTTAAACTTGAATGATAGAAAGAATAATATAATTTGTATTTGAATTTGAATGATAGATTATAATTTGAATTTGAATGATAGATTATAATTTGAGGCTGAATAATAGACTATAATTTAAACTTGAATGATAGAAAGAATAATATAATTTGATTTTTGAATATGTGTGATAGATTATAATTTAAATTTGAACGGTAGACTATAATTTAATATTGAATGATAGAAAAAATAATATAATTTGAACTTGAATAATAGACTATAATTTAAACTTGAATGATAGAAATAATAATATAATTTGATTTTGAATTCGAATGATAGGTTATAATTTGAACTTGAATGATAAATGGATAAAATAATTTGAATTTAAATTTAAATGATAGATTATTGTTTGAACTTGAATGATAAAAAGGATAATATAATTTAAATTAAAATTTAAATGATAGATTATAATTTGAAATAAAAATTTAAACCGAAATATCTGTAGAAATAGAATTTGAATTTGAATTTGAATTAAACCGAAATATCTGTAGAAATAGAATTTGAATTTGAATTTGAATTAAACCGAAATATCTGTAGAAATAGATTTTGATTTTGAATTTGAATTTAAACCGAAATATATGTAGAAATAGATTTTGAATATGAATTTGAATTTGAATTTAAACCGAAATATTTGTTAGAAATTGAATTTGAATTTGAATTTAAACCGAAATATCTGTAGAAATAGAATTTGAATTTGAATTATAGATTATAATTTGAACTTGAATGATAGAAAGAATAATATAATTTGAATTTGAACTTGAATGATAGAAAGAATAATATAATTTGAATTTGAACTTGAATGATAGAAAGAATAATATAATTTGAATTTGAATTTGAATGATAGAAAGAATAATATAATTTGAATTTGAACTTGAATGATAGAAAGAATAATATAATTTGAATTTGAATTTGAATTTGAATTGAAATATCTGTTAGAAATTGAATTTGAATTTAGAATAGAAATTGTAATAAAGAATTTGGAAAAGAATTTATAATAAAGAATATGGAATAGAATTTATAATAAAGAATTTGAAATAGAATTTATAATAAAAAATCTGAAATTGAATCTAAATAGAAATTGAAACTAAAATAGAAATAGAAATAGAAATAGAAATAGAAATAGAAATAGAAATAGAAATAGAAATAAAAATAGCAATAGATAAATAGTGAAGCGAAGCTTAAAAAAATGAAGTATAATTAATTAAATTAAATTGAATAGGAAATGAATTTGAATATCAATTGAATTTGGATATCAATTGAATTAAAAATATTGAATTTGAATATCAATTGAATTTGAATATCAATTGAATTTGAATATCAATTGAATTTGAATATCAATTGAATTTGAATATCATTTGAATTAAAAATATTGAATTTGAATATCAATTGAATTTGAATATCAATTAAATTTGAATATCAATTGAATTTGAATATCAATTGAATTAAAAACATTGAATTTGGATATCAATTGAATTTGAATATCAATTGAATTAAAAATATTGAATTTGAATATCAATTGAATTAAAAACATTGAATTTGGATATCAATTGAATTTGAATATCAATTGAATTAAAAATATTGAATTTGAATATCAATTGAATTAAAAACATTGAATTTGGATATCAATTGAATTTGAATATCAATTGAATTAAAAATATTGAATTTGAATATCAATTGAATTAAAAATATTGAATTTGGATATCAATTGAATTTGAATATCAATTGAATTAAAAATATTG
>MCFG01000113.1:0-15000 GCA_002104895.1 Anaeromyces robustus | reverse complement strand
ACATTCAAATAAATATAAATATAATTCAACTTAATTTAACCCTTAATAAAATTAATAAAAATAATCTGAAGAAAAATAATGATAACTCACCAAATACTGAAGATTTTCCTCAGTGTCGCTTTGATATTATGTTCATTGAAAAGTCTCTGCTCGAGAACAACAATATATTAATTATTTTATTATTATAAATAATTTCTTAGAATTCTAAAAATTTTTAAAAGATTTAAAAATACTTTTAAAATCTTAAATAATTGAAATAACAATTATATCTATATTTAAACATACAGAAAATAATATAAAATTTATAGATATGAATAATTACTATATAGATAATTAATTATTGATATACTAAATAATTATATAATTATAAATCTAAAATCTTAGATTTTAATTCTTTATATTTTAAATTATTAATAATTTTATATTAATTTTTTATTATTAAATTTTTACTAATATTATTTTATTCATATATTTTATTTAATTTTATACATGTATAAATATATTAAGACTAAATTGTAATAATTAAATGTATTAGTAATTATAAGATTTAGAAAAATATAAATATGAATTAAATTTACAAATTCTTATAATCTTTGTAAGAATATTAACCTAGTTACATACTAACTTAATATAATAATCTAACTACAAAAGATTATTTTATTTTTAATATTTATTGAATCCGAGTAATAATTATTTTAATATTAAGTTATAATATTTATTGTTTAAGAATATACTGTTCTTGTATCATCAATGATACAATGTTCTCTTAAATATTCATTATTTCTTAACCCATAAATTTAAACTTTTGTGAAAATCAATTGATAATTTAGGAAAGAATTCAATTTTTTAATATTTTCAACAATATTTATGACAATTAGAACATATAATTAAAAGATTAAGTTAAAAATAAATTAATAATAATAATAATAATTTAATCTTTTTCATTAAATTTATAACATTGTTATATTAAAAAAGATATAATTTCTAATTATAATGATATTTTATTAATATTTAGGGATCATTTAAATAATATATCCAAATTTTATATATGAAAATTTCTTTTTTGTGTAATAGCTATTCAAATAATGATCCTAATTGGTTGAAATTTTGATATGTTGTAAATTTCTTGAACAGAGCATCTTAAACTCATAATATTTAGTGACTTATTTTTGTGTATTGATTTTATTAATTAATTTTACAAAATATATTAAAATCATAAAAATCAAAACAAAACAAAACATATAATAATAATTATTTTATGAACAAGTTTATTAAATAGTTTTGCAAAATATATTAATATTTAAAATGAATTCAATATATTAAAAAAAATTAAAAAATTAAAAAATATTAATATATAATAAAGATTAAAAAATTAAATATTATTCAGAAATATATAAATTTGAATTAATTTTTCTCATTATTTTTTATAAACTTTGTAAGGCTTATTAATATATTAACATTATCAATATTTGTAATAATGTTGATTTAATAATTAAATAAAACTATTAATAAAAAGTTTTTATAAAACAAATTTTTTTTTTTTTTTTTATATTTAATTTTGAAGTATTATTTAACTATTTTATCAATATATATTTCTATTATATAATACAATTAACTTTAATATATCTTATTAAAATATTACAATAAATTCATTATCTTTATTACAATTATTTTATTATTTAATAATTTAAATAGTATTTTAATAATGTTTTTTAACAATTATTTTATCATTATTTAATAATTTAAATAGTATTTTAATAATGTTTTTTAACAATTATTATTTTATCATTATTTAATAATTTAAATAGTATTTTAATAATATTTTAACAATTATTTTATCAATATATAATATTTTATAATACTTTATTAATATCTTAGTAATACCTTTATGACAACAATTATTAATATTACTATTAATATTTGCTCAATAAATATAATACTTTAATTTAATTACAATCCTTATAATATATATTTATTAATATCCACATCTTATAATAAAATTTTTTATCTATCCTTTTCTCTTTTCTCTTTTCTCTTTTATTCTTTTCATTCAATTGTAAATTTAAATTTGTAATAATCCTAAGTGGATTAAGATTTTAATTTCTAATTTTGCTAGGTTGAATGACAAGATTGTAAAGTATTTTATAATAATTTATAATTAAATAGTTAAATAATATTAATTTTAAATAACACAATATTTAATTTATATAATAATTGTAACAGTTTAATAATTACTTTAATAATAAATTTTATTTTAAATGATATTAATAATATAACTATATAATTCAAGTGTTAATAACCTTACACAAAGAGTAATAAATATAAATATAATTTAATCTAATTTATTTATTTTTTTAGTATATTATTACTATCAAACTTACAAAGTACAAAAGAGAATAACTAACCTACAGGTGCCTATCTCCCATATGTAGACTACCTGTTGTGTATATATGGGAGATATTATTATTACATCGAATTGATGTAATAATAATATAAAGTATTAATAATATAATATATGAACGGGTAAGGAAACCGTTCAATAGTAGAGAGGAGCCGCACCCTATATTATTAGAACTTCAGTTACTCAATATTATTTTATGAGGCTTAGGTAACTACGCCTCAAATACTTAACATATAGTAACTATTGCCAATTTTATTTATTATTCGATTTCCATTGTTTAATATGTCTTTAATAATAATTAAGACATATTAAACAAATTTAAATTATAAATGGTAAATAATAATAATTTATAGTTTATACTTTTGTTCATATACTCAATTTTCTGTTAATTAAAAAAGTATAAACTTGACAAATTTAAGAGTTATAGTTATAGGCTTCTCTTCAATTTTAGGTTTCAAACAGCTTCTCATTAAACCTCTGCTTGAAACCTTTTAGACATTTAATTTTTCAACTAATTAGGAATAAGATTTTATAAGTGTTACACAAAAAAGAAATTATTATATATAAGAATAAATTATTGGAAGACCTTAAATAAGAATTTAATATAAATAAATTATTAGATTCTTAATTTACTTATTAAATGTATCACGGTCAAAAAATATTAAGGAAAAATTAATAATAATAATAATAATAATAATTTTTTTTTTTTTTTGAATTAATAAATTTTTTTTTTGAATTAAAAATAATTAAAACAAAAAAAACAAAAAAAAAAAAAAACAAAAAAAAAAAACAAAAAAAACAAAAAAAAACAAAAAAAAAATAGATTATTCTATAACAATTAATAAATAAATTAAAAATGAACATAGACATAATCAAAGTACCAAAAAAAAAATTTTTTTTAAAAATTAAAACAAGTATTATGTAATATTACATAATATTATATTTATATAATCAATAAAGTTTTTTATAAAAACAATTACTATTACAAAACAATCGATTAATAAACAATCGATGAATAAGCTAAAAAAAAAAAAAATTAATACAATCAATTATATATTTAAATTAAATTATATTATATGAATTAGTTATATAATTTAATAATTAATTAAATCCTATAAATAATATATTGAAATAATCTTAGATTATTGAGTGTTAGATTTTATCAAGAAAGGTGGTTAAGGTTCCCACTGATGTATGCCGCGAAGAAAACAGTAATAACACAAAGCTAACAACCCAATACTATTACACTCGACGTTGTGAAACAAGGACACCAAATCATTGATATTAACAAGTGAATAACTAGTCAATAACATCACGGGGCAACAGCTAACGCCTCTTCGTCATTCAAAGCATTTTGCAAAGCCCAAGAAAAATAATGCTTCTCAGGAAGTTCACTTTTTGAAATTTTAGATCTTATCTTATAAAGCATTGAGTTTGGATTTCCAAGTAACACAGGATGCCGCTTGTATCCATACAATTGGTCAAGATACTGTCCAACTACGTATAGTACTTTAGGAGAGATAACACATCCATCATATCTTACAGAATCTGCACACCTTTCTCTTATTTCAGGATAAGGAGAATAGAGACGACCTGCCAACTCCCTTATAGCTTCCTGACAACCTTTTTCTACTAACCTCATCGAAATTATATCACTCAAGGAATCAATATCAAAAATTTCTAAATCGACTATTCCATAGATATTTTCTCTCTCTATATCATCACCTGTCAACCGTCTTACCAGTCTAAACAACTCTTTCTGATCTGTCATTCCAATGGACGCTATTTTAACAAGCCGTGACTTAAGTTGATTCAAAAGCTCGCTTTTGCTGTCTAAACACCTGGGCGCCACTACTTTTGAAGGTGATATTCCCTATCTGCTCGTCTGACAATATTTGTGTTCCAGCAGTAATAGAACTTGGTACTGACCACATTTTCAGTTAATTTTATCAGTTTTATACTATTTTATCTGGTATTATTAAAAATTATTAGTATAGTTTTTATAGTTTTATAATAAAATTATATATATTTAATTAAATAAACTGTATAAGTAATTAATATTATTTTATAATAATAATTTTAATTTAATTAATTATTAATAGAAAATTTTTTAAAAAAAGTATTAATCATTTAGAAATAAAGTCTTTTTAGAAATAAAGTCTTTTTATTAATTATTAAAAAGTTAAATATTTTGTTAAAGATTTATTTATATTAATAAATTAACATATTAGCCTATAATCGTTGTGTTTAATTCATCAAGCATAATAATACTAAATAAAAATAAAAAATTTTATTTTAGAAAATAAGGAATTTGATATAACACAATTTATTTATTTATTTATTTATTAAGGAACTTTTTGGTACATTTTATTTATTAATTATTCTTTTGTTTACATATTCTAATTAATGGTCAATTGTAAGAATATCTCTTTATATCTCAACTATCTTGCAATAGATATTCCCAGATGAGGAATAATATAAATAAAAACTTTTATATTAATTTACTCATAATAAAGTTTATTTGTTTATATAAATACTTAATAATGATTGAACAATAAAATATGTAATTTAGATTTCATGATTTGCTATAAAAACTGTAAAGGAATACATTAATTTATTACATTTACAATTTATTAAATTATATTATTAAATTAAGTTTTTATATTCGTTTTATTTCAGAATTTAATTTAATTTGTTAATGTCAAGTAATTTAATTTATTGAAGTATAAAAATAAATTAAATTTAATTAATGTCAAAATATTTAAATATACAATATCATTATTCTAATAAATTTCATAATATTGATACAAGCCACAATTAGTATAAAGATTTTGTAAATAAAAAAAAGTGATGAAATTGAAACTGAGAAATTTTTAAAAAGTTAAAAAGGGTATTTTAATAAAATTAAATATTAAAAACAAGAATTTATAAAATATAAAAAACAATAATTAATAGTTAGACATATTAGACATACACCATTTTTAATACATTATGTTACGTACGTTAGAAGATAATAATTAATTAATTAATTAATTAATATTATTTTTAAATTAAAACCTTATTAAATATAAAAATTTGAAAAAACATTATTTAATTTTTAACAAGAAAAACAATAATCTATGAATTGAATGCCGTTTAGTGTTTACAGATAAAAGATAAAGAAGAATGATTTTTATCATTAATTTTATTAAATATTAATAAATTTTATTAGAAGTTTAATATATATTTCATGATTTAATATATTTCATGATATAAATAATATTTATTGTTTATAGTAATGTAAATATAAACATAAAATAAATGAATAACAAATTGTGGGATATGATACCATGTGATATATATCATATGAATATATGTAAATTATTATTAAATACATTACATAAAAGATTACTCAAAGATAATAAATTAACTTTGTGTTCTATTAATAATAAAACATATTGTTAAAATATGACTAAATATTGTATTATTTTTAATATATTTAATTATATTTAATTAAATTAATATATGACTAAATATTGTATTATTATAAATATTATATTGTATTATAATAAATATTATATTGTATTATTATAAATATTATATTGTATTTATTATAAATATTATATTGTATTATAATAAATATTATATTGTATTTATTATAAATATTATATTCTATTTATTCAATTTTTTTCATATATAAACATTTATATTTTTTTTTTAAATTTTGTCTCCTTTCTTTTAATATATGACTAAATATTGTATTATTTTAATTAATTTATAATATATGACTAAATATTGTATTATTCTAATTAATTTAATATATGACTAAATATTGTAATATTGTATTATTCATTTTTTTAATTTATTTTATAATATTTAATAAAGTTAATATATGACTAAATATTATATTATTTTATATAATATTTTTTTTTATATATAAATATTTAGATTTCTTGCGATTTTAAACGTTGTTTCTTTTTTTTTTTTTCAAATTAAATAATTTATACTTTTTTTTCTAAAAAAAGAAAAAAATATTAAATATAAAAAAAAAGTATAGAAATATTTAATATTATTTGTATTATATTTACTATTAGTTTTAAAAAGATATACTTTTAAAGGTAGGAATAATGAAGTTTAACAAAATTTCTATCACTGCCATTGCAGTTGCTATGTTTGCGGCCGGTTCCGCATTTGCACAAAACGCTGAAATTGGTACTTGGGCAGGTTTCCGTAAGGGTGCAGCTTCATTTACTTTTGATGATGGTGCTCCAAGTCAAGTCAGCGATTGTGGTCCAGTATTCGACAAGTACGGCTACAAAGGTACTTTCAACTTGGTTTACAACTGGAACCCCAACTGGAGCGGTTTCCAAAGTTTGGCCGACAGCGGTCACGAAATTGCTAGTCACAGTAACAGTCACGGAAATAATATGAGTGGTGAAGAAGCCTCATCAAAGACTAATATTGGAGGTAAAATTAAGCAAAAGTATGGTATTATTACTGTTGCTTATCCAAACTGTAACGTTCCAAATGAAAGAGCTGTTTTACAAAACTATATTGTAGGTCGTATTTGTAATGGTAGCTGGCAAGGCATGTCTGATATTATGGGTAAGAATGGTCCATCCAACTGGGCAAAGACCCCAGCCATTATGACTGGTGCTGAAGGTCAAATTAAAAGCACTAATGACTTTACTGGTCAAATGCAAAAGGCTGTCCAAAGTAACGGATGGGTTGCTTTCCTTACTCACGGTTTCCAAGGTAAGAACAATGGTCCAGCTACATATTCTCCAACTGACCTTAACGCTATCGATGGTGCTCTTAAATGGGCTAAACAAAACGACAAGGATATTTGGGTCGCCCCAATGGGTTTCGTTGCTATGTACATTAAGGAACGTAATGCTGCTAAGATTCAAGGACAAAGTAGTTCAAACTCTATGACCTTTGAATTAAGTCACAACATTGCCGATAGTATTTCAAAGTATGATTACCCACTTTCTATTCGTGTCAAGAGTGATTGGAGCAAGGCTGAAGTCACTCAAAATGGCGCTAAGATTGAATCTAAGATTGAAAGCGGTTATATCTACTTTGATGCCGTTCCAAACGGTGGTAAGATTGTTGTTAGTAACGGTAACGCTTCATCTGGTGGTAGTACCGGTGGTAGTACTGGTGGTTCTGGTACTAAGACTCTTCCAAATAGCTGTTGGTCTACTTCCTTAGGTTTCCCATGTTGTAGTGGTAATTCTATTGTTTATTTCACTGATTCCAATGGTCAATGGGGTATTGAAAATGACCAATGGTGTGGTAAGCCAAATTCTAACAATGGAAATTGTTGGAGTAGTAAATATGGTTACAAATGCTGTAGTACATCAACCTGTAGAAATAGTGTATTCGCTGATACTGATGGTCAATGGGATGTTGAAAACGGTCAATGGTGTGGTATTTCTACAGCTAATGTTTTATGTTAGAGACATAGTAACATAAACTTTAAAAAAAAAAAATTGAAGTATAATTAAAAATAACAAAATAAATAAATAAATAAATGTAAAAATAAATAAAAATAAATATGAATAAAATTCAGTACGATTTTCGTATGAAGTATAATTAAAAATAACAAAATAAATAAATAAATAAAAATTGTAAAAAATAAAAAAAAAAAAAAATTTGAAGAAAATTCAGTATGATTTTCATATGAAAGCTTATATGATAAAATAAGCTTAGCCATTTTTTTTTTTTAGAGAAAAAAAAATTAAAATTTAGAATGATGAAATTTATTTATTATTAATTAAAAATAATAAAAAATTAATAAAAATAATTTTGTATATTATTCCAAATTTAATTATGTAATATATATAATTTTTTTTTTTTTTTTAAATTTTTAATTTCTTTAAAATGTAAATTATGTAAGTTTATGTTCTTAAATATAATGGAAAAAGAATCATAAAAAATGCGACATTCCAATAAAAAAATAAAAAAAATAAAAAAATAACAAATAATAAATAAAAAATAAAAAATAAAAAATAAAAAACGAATAAAAAATAAAAAAAATAGTAATAAAATAAAAAGAAAATAAAAAATAATTAAAATAGAGTAGTAATAATACATAAATAATACATATGTATATATATTTCTTAAACCTTTTATTATTAAATCTATTAATTAAAAATTTATATTGTTTTATTTTTACAGTTTTGGAAATGTATCCATAATTTTATATTAAAAGTGCTAAAAAATATCTAACTACCTTAAAAGTAAAGGTAGTGTTGTTCTATATAATAATGAAGATAAACGTTCCAAAGATTATTATTAAACCTATTAATTAAAAATTTATATTGTTTTATTTTTAAATTTATATTGTTTTATTTTTACAGTTTCGGAAATGTATCCATAATTTTATATTAAAAGTGCTAAAGAATATCTAACTACCTTTACTTTTAAGGTAGTTAGATGTTTGTTCTATATAATAATGAAGATAAACGTTCCAAAGGTTTTTTTACTAATGTAAATTGATCATATTTAGATTTAAAATGAAGAGTAAATAATATAATTTAATAAATAAATATTAATTTTTTTATATTTATTGAATATAAAATATAGTATATTTTTATTTATATCAAGATTTAATCTTTTGTTTTTTCTATCTTGTTTATTATTATATTATTATTATTATTATTATTTTTTGAAAAAAAAAATAAAGATAAAACGATAAATATTTATAATAATTTTTAAATGGTAAACTTTTTTTCTTTTGTATATAACTTTTGATAATTACAAAACATTACCATTATAACACTTTAATATACATATTATACACATAATATTACATAGTATGTAGGACTTTTATGTGTACTGGTTGCTTTTAATAACTATATTTTACTAATATTAAATAATTTTAAGTAATTATTTAATATTCAATATATAATAAGAATTCTAAAAAAGAATAATACTTTATATTGTAATAAATAATAATATTATAATATATTATAAAATGTATAATAATAAAATAATTATTTAGATTAATATATAACAGAATAAATATGTAATATATATGAATTATCTTAAAAAATTAAACAATTGGTAAATTTTTAATATTATATAGTTAATTTGAATTTGACTTGGTGGACACACATAAAGATAAAAATCTTTTGATGAAAACTTGGATAAAATTTTTTTTTTTTTTTTCTTTATAATTTATCCAACTTTACAAATAAAAAGTAATAAAAAAAATACAGTAATTTACATTCACTGTATTAAATATAAAAGAAATAATAATAATAATTAATATAAAACAAAAACAAAAACGAAAAAATAAAATAAAATAAAATAAAATAAAATAAAAAAAAACAAAAAACAAAAAACAATTGTGTTTATATATATATAATTTTATTTTTACTCCTTAATTAGTGTCTTAAAAATTTTTAATTTTAGTGCTTTACTACTCAGATATGGATTTAAAAATTACATTATACCTCATATTATTCTATGTTATTGTTACCAAAGCGGATAATATTTGTAATGGGCGTGCGTATGTACAATATCCTACAAATTCATGGACTATGGATTCATATTTGAAAGATATTGGTATATGTAGACCATATTGCAAATTAGAAGAAAGAGGAGTAGTATGCGAAGATTCACCACGCTTCGAAGGTAAATTAAATATTCCAAGAAAAGGTGAATGTTATAGCACCGTAATTAAGAGTGGTTTTATCGTGGCATGTTCAATAGCTCCACAGAGATTATACTTTAAACGTGGAACCAATACATCATTAAAGGCCTTTATTAAGAGAGGAAATCCTGGTACTACTTATTTTGAATGCGTATACGTAGATGTAAAGAAAAACACTAAATATGAATATGGAAAGAATATGATCTCTTTGTGTTCAGGTGCTTCAAAGAATGGGGAAAAGGTTAGTAATGAATATTTTGGAAATAATAAAATTTCAATTGCTGGAAATATTGAAAAATGGGTTAATAATTGTTATAATGGTAGAAATTTATCACCACTTGGCAAATGTAATGTAGGATTTGAAAATATGTTTGGTGCATTTGGTGATAACAATTAAGCATAAATGAGTAACCATTCCATTTAATTCAATTTTTATGTGTATCACTGCCTTCACTTTGTTGTCAGTGATATTAAAATGCTTAAATTAAGTATATAAGTTTTTACTTAGAAAAAGCATTACTTTATGGATAAGGCCCAAGCCATGGGCTGACCATATTCATTGAAATGTTCTTCAGATGTAACTATATAGATAATACAGTGGAGAACTAGCAGAACGTCAAACTTTTTTAAGTATATGCCTCGGTGATATAATTAAGATATATATCTGAATTATTCACTATAATAGTCACTATAAAATTATTGATTACATTATAGTTAAGGATTAATGTTTTTTTTTTTTTTGTTTTTTATTTTATTTTTTTTTTTTTTTGTTTTCTATCGCAAGATTTATGGTATGTGATTACTACACACAACAATAAACCAGAAAATGATCAAAATAAAAAATAAGAAAAGTGTAGTCCCAACGTCTATTTAGCCAGGGTAGTAACTCCCGTGTAAGATGTGGCGAGTCCATTGTGGGAACCACCGCGTTGGTTTCGGCTATATATATATAAAAAAAAAAGGAAAACAGAAAGGAAAAAAAAATTATTTTTTTTTTTTTTATTTTTTATAATGTAAAAATAAAAATTAAATAAAAATAGAAATATATATATATATATATAGTTTCATATAATATTTTTGTAATATTTATAAAAAAAAAGAAATTAAAAAGAAAAAAATAAAAATTAAAAAAATTAATAAAAACAAAAATAAAAATAAAAAATTTAAAAAAAAAATGTATATATAATTTAATATTCTTTTAAAATACACAAGAAATAAATAATATAATTTTTGACCATATGATTTTTATAATTAAAATTTCAATTTCTTTTTTAAATAATTTTTAACACTTTACACAAAAAAATAATAGAAGAGTAATTTTTTTTTAAAAAAAAAATAGTTTTTTTTTTTATTATAAGTGTAAAAAATAGTTTATAATATTATCAATACATTTTTTTTAATAAATATTTGATATTACTAAATTTTAATATGGACCATTATATATCTTTTTTTAATATTATATTTGCATTTTTTGTTTCTTTTTCTTTTTTTTTTTAATTTTATTTTTCTCTTTTTTTTTTTTTTTTTTTTTTTTAAATTTAATTTTATTTTTCGCTTTTTTTTTTATTTTTTATTTTAATTTGCGTTGTTTTCTTTATTTTTTTCTTCTCTTTTTTTTTCTTTTTTTTTTTTACGTAATAATTTTTATACTATTTTTACATCTTTTCGTGGAAAGTACGAGCAATAACTTCCTTTTGTTGAGCTGGAGTTAACTTAACAAAGTTAACAGCATAACCAGAAACACGAATAGTAAGGTTTGGATAGTTTTCTGGGTGAGCCATAGCATCTTCTAAAGTTTCACGTTTAAGAACGTTAACATTAAGATGATGAGCACCCTTAGTGAAGTAACCATCTAATAAACCAGAGAGGTTACCTTGACGTTCTTGTAAGGTCTTACCAATGGTATTTGGAACAATAGAGAAGGTGTTAGAAATACCATCCATACAAGAATCATAATTAACCTTAGCAACTGAAGAAAGTGAAGCAACAGCACCAGAGAATTCACGACCATGCATTGGATTACAACCTGGAGCAAATGGTTGACCAGCCTTACGACCATCTGGAGTAGATCCAGTCTTCTTACCGTAAACAACGTTAGAAGTAATGGTAAGAATGGAAAGAGTGTGAGTAGCACCACGGTAAGTTGGAGTCTTTCTAAGTTTAGTAATAAGTTTGTCAGTAACAGTTCTAGCGAAGAAATCAACACGATCATCATCATTACCGAATTTTGGGAAGTCACCTTCAACCTTGAAATCAACAGTTAAACCAGTCTTTGAATCACGGATTGGAGTAACTTTAGCGTATTTAATAGCTGAGAAGGAATCAGCAACAACAGAAAGACCAGCAACACCGAAGGCCATTAAACGACGAACATCGGTATCATGAAGAGCCATTTGAAGGGATTCATAACAATATTGGTCATGACAGAAGTGAATAACATTCATGGTGTTAACGTAAAGATTGGCAATCCAATCCATAGCTTTGTCATAAGTTGCCCACATCCAATCGAATGGAATTGGACCTTCTGGAACTGGACCGAAATCTGGACCAACTTGTTTACCAGTTCTTTCATCCTTACCATGGTTAAGAACGTAAAGCATAAGTTTAGCAAGGTTACAACGAGCACCAAAGAATTGCATATCCTTACCAATTCTCATAGCTGAGACACAGCAAGCAATACCGTAATCATCACCGAATCTAGCTGACATAAGAGCATCAGATTCATATTGAATAGAAGAAGTATCAATAGAAACTTGAGTGGCAAAGTCCTTGAAGTTCTTTGGAAGAGCCTTGTTCCAGAGAACAGTAATGTTTGGTTCTGGAGCTGGACCTAAGTTGTAAAGAGTGTTAAGAACACGGAAGGAAGTCTTGGTAACTAAAGTACGACCATCACTTCCCATACCACCAAGAGACATAGTAACCCAAGTTGGATCACCAGCGAATAAATCGTTGTATTCTGGAGTACGTAAGTGACGAGCAAAACGTAACTTTAAGATAAGGTTATCAATAATTTCTTGAGCTTCAGCTTCAGTGATAACACCATTCTTTAAATCGTTTTCGAAGAAACAATCAAGGAAGGCATCAACACGACCAAGAGACATAGCAGCACCATCTTGTTCCTTAATAGAACCTAAGTAACCGAAGTAAACAAATTGAGTAGCTTCTCTGGCATTCTTAGCTGGTTTTGAAATATCAATACCATAAGATTTAGCCATTTGAGTAAGTTGTTTAAGAGCTTTAACTTGATCAGCAACTTCACCAATTAATTTCATAGTTGGTTCATCCATTTGCTTCTTTTGTAATTTAGCCTTATCTTTTTCCTTTTGAGCAATAAGACGGTCAGTACCATAAAGAGCAACACGACGGTAATCACCAATAATACGACCACGACCGTAACCATCTGGTAAACCAGTCATGATAGCGTTAGAACGACCAGATCTCATTTCCTTAGAGTAAATATCGAAAACAGCAGTGTTGTGAGTCTTACGGTAATCAGTGAAAATGTGTTCAACTTCCTTATCCATTGGAACATTAACAGCCTTAAGAGCATTCTTTACCATGTTAACACCACCGAATGGTTTAATGGCTCTCTTAAGTGGAACATCAGTTTGGTAACCATAAATAACTTCATTATCTTTGTCAAGGTAACCTGGTTTGTGAGAAGTAATAGTGGATGGAGTATGTGGATCAACATCATATAATCCACCATTAGCACGTTCCTTAGCAAGGTATTCTTCAGCCTTAGCGAAAAGTTTTTTAGTCTTTTCGGTTGGACCAGAAAGGAAAGAAGCATCACCTTCATATGGAGTGTAGTGTTTTTTAATCCAACCTTCTACATCAATTTCACTCTTAGCAGCAGCATCACCAGTAATGCATGGAGCTTGAGTAGCATAATTCTTAGTTTGGATAGATGGGAAGGAAGATTTCTTTGAAATTTTAAGAGAAGAAGTAGTCATTGGAACTGTGTGAATAGCACGAGTTGGTTTGCTAATTCTAGCACTAGCAATTTTAGTAGCAGCTACAGCATTAGCTGAAACTGTCTTAGCAATAACATTGTTAGTTTGGTATAAAGTTAAAGATTCCATTTTGTTATTTTTAAAATAAAAGTAGAATTTTTAATTTTTATACAAATAGGGTATAATCTTCTTTTTTTCTTATTTAAGGTATATTAAGAATTAATTATTATATATAATTCTTTATAATATATTTGGCGAAGAAAAAAAATTTTTAAAGATAAAATGCCACCTATTTATACTTGAAACGAAAATTAAAAATTTATTGTTTAAAGTTTTATTAAGTGAAAGATAAAAATAAAAAAAATTTATTAAATTTATATTATACAAATCTTTTAGGAAAAATTAACACTTAGAGGTATTATATTAAAAAAAAAAAAAAAAAAAAAAAAAAAAAGCATATATAAATGATAAAAAAATCATATCATATAAGATTTATGTATAATAATAATTATAGATTTTTTAATATGATTAATTTATTAAGTTATATATTAAAATTATTTAAATTAATATAATGAATTAATTAAAAATTATAAATTAAAGATAAAAAAAAATTTCTCTTCAAAAAATTTCGTGAGTAAATCCTATATAAACAAACTTTAATTATTAATACATGAATAAATTTTTTTTTTAAAAAAAAAAAGTATTACATTAATTAACCTATAATAATTAATATTTATTTAGTAAAAGAAATTCCTTTTACAAATTTTTATAATAAAAAAAAAATTTTTTTTCTGTATAATTTTTATATTTATTATTAATTTATTTTATTATTTTCTGATCTATTTATAAATATTTTCTTTTAAAAAAAAAGAAAATATGGTTTAAATTTAATGTAGTAAATCTTTAAATATTTCATTAATTTTTTTTTTTTTTTTGATTTTATAATAATATTTATTAATATTTTAAAAAAAGAAAATATCATTTTAATTTAATATAACAAT
>MCFG01000112.1:145000-166111 GCA_002104895.1 Anaeromyces robustus | reverse complement strand
TAAAAATAATATATTAAAGAAATACACTATAACATATATAAAAAATGTTGAATTTCAATTGGTATCAAAACTCCATAAATGTTTAAAAGTAAAAAAAATAAAAATTAAAAAATAAAATAAAAATAATCAACACATCATTCAAGATAGCATATATTACAATATAATCAATTATAACATATTATATATTAGTTTATAAATAATAAAATGTAATTAATTTAAAATTATGATATATTTATTTATATTAAATAAATAAAAATTTTTTTACGCGCACAAAAAAAAAAAAAAAAAAGGTTTTAAGAAAAATAAAAATAAATATATAGTGAATATATAAATAAGCTAATAAGTAAATAAGAGAATAAATAAATAAATAAATAAATAAATAAATTAAATAAACAAAAATAAAATAAAATAAAATAAAATAAAATAAAATAAAAAAACGAATGAATAGTAATAAAATGAATTGAATAATTATGAATAATAATTAACTAATATATTATATATTAAATTATTAAAAAAATAAATATATCCTTATTTACTAAACGAAAATCAAAAACGAAATAAAAAAAAAAAAAAGGAACGAATTCAAAAGAAATTTATTTATAAATTAATTATTTATTCACTTATATTATTTAATTTATTATTTAATTATAAGTTTGTTTTATTATTATTTTTTTTATTTTTTTTTCTATTTTCTTTTTTTTATTCTACTTATTATACCTTTTTTTATTTTTATTTTTTTTATATAAAAAAAAGAATATATAAATAAAAATAAAAGTAAAATAAAAGTTTTTCTTGTTTTATTTCAATATTAAAACAAGAAAAAGTAATTATTTTATGAATTAATTTATTAACACAAGTATATTTTATTTAATAGCAATACAGTTTAAACTTTAAATTTTGTTACATATTTATTAATTATTAATATTCTTATTTAAAAGATAAAAGTGAGACGACATAATATAATTACACTGCTATTAAAAGAAAAACAAAACAAATAAAATTTCTCTTTATTGATAATATTATTATTAAAAAGGAAGCAAGAAAAAAAAAAAAGTGTCCAGTTGGAGATATATGGAACGAAAATAAAAGTTATATTTTGAGAAAAAAAAATTTTTTTTAAAATATCTTAATATCTTGGTCTTTCTAAAATATTAATAATAATAATAATAATAATAAATAACAGTATCAATTATCTTTTTATTTTTAATTCTCTTGGTTTTAATTCAATATATTAAAATTATATTATTATATCCACCTAAAAAAGAAATTATATTATATTTTATTATATTGTATTGTATAGCATCTTTTACTCTTATATATATATAATAAATATATATATATATATTTATAGAAGCAAATATTTAAAAGTATGCTTTTCTATTCTTATGGTTAATATTTTTATTTTATTATATATATACATTTAGTGTTCAAGGAAAAAATATAGAGTACAATTGTATAGAATATTAATAAATTGACGGTTGAATGAAATATGTTAAATAAATAATATTATGAAACAAAGTGATATGAAATGGAATAGATATATATTACATTTTTACAAAAATATGTATAAGATATTTTAAAACAATATATATATATTTATAATATTGAGATAAAAATTGGTTGTTAAAAGAAAAGGAAAATAAAAATATAGTAATACCTTAAAGAAAAGTTTTGTTTTAATTTTAAAAATAAAAGGCAAAAACAAATAAAATGAATATCAAAACAAATAAAAAAAAATAATATATAATTTTCAATTACATCTATTTATTAATAATATATATATAAATGAATAAATATTTTTTTAAAAAAAAAAAATTATAAGAACTCATTAATATAACTTATTTTTGAAAAACTTTCTATATTGTTATAAATACATTAATAAAATTTAAATCAATATTATATATATATATATATTTTCACTTTTTATTTTTATTTTTTTTTTTTCTAAATAATTACTATTAATAAATTTTAAATAAAAAACATTAAATTATTGACCTCAATAATAATTTATATATAAATAAATATAGGTTTATTTTTATTCTAAATAATAATATAATAATAAAAACAACAAGACAAGAGAATATCAAACAAATAATTTACAATGCTGGGTTCAAGAACTGTATCAAAGAATCAAAAAAAGAATAAAAATTCTAATTCCCAATATACAAGAGGAAAAAGAGGAAGAAAAGCTAATTCAAATACATATGGTAAATATTTATATTATATTATATTATATTATATTATATTATATTATATTATATTATATTATATTATATTATATTATATTATAGTACAGTATAGTATATTCTATCAACAAGTATTTAAAATTGATTTCCATTAAAAGAAATTGTGAAAAAAAAAATTATTTTATTCTTATTTTTATTTTTTTTATTTGAAAAATAAAAAGTAAAATAAAAATAAAATAAAAAATTAACATAAAATAAAAAATAATTTTTATTATATTTTTTATTAATAAATTTTAAATATTATAAAAAAATTTTAACAACTTATTTTTTTTTTTTTTTTTTTTTTTTTTTTTTTTTTAAATTCTGTGCATAAAAAATTAATATGAAAATTTATAAATATAATAGATGTATATGATATAGAACAATCAAAATCAAAAAATAAAAAAAGATCTTTAAAAAATAACAAATCCAATGAAAAAATCAACAATATCGATATAATAGAAGATATTGATAAAGTGTAAGTGATTTTATAATAAATATTGAATATAAATAGTATATATCTATAGTTTATTATTTTATAAATTATATAATATTATTATATTATTTATTATTCTATTTTTTAATTTTATTTAAACTTATAAATTATAATATATTATTATTATTATCTATATTAATTAATATTAATATTCTATATTTAACAATTAATATTTAATATTTAATAATAATAAGATTTAATGAAAATGAATCCAATGAAAAAACTATTATGCCTCCATTATCACCAATATCAATATCATCAGAAACTCCAGAAATAGTAATAGAAATACCTGATATACCAATTCGAAAACATGATAATTTTACAATAATAATTAATGAAAATGATAAAAATATAAATTCAGTACCATCATCTTCTATAACACAAACATTCACTTCTAATAATAATAATATTGATATCTCTTTAAATAATAATAATAATGATGATGATGATGATGATATTGAAATTATTAATGAAAAATTTGTAAAATATTCAGATGAACCTACTATTTTTGAAACATTTACAAAATCAAATATTTTATGGTGTTATTATGTAAGTTTTTTAAATTTTATATTATATAATATTTATTTAATATTTATTAACTAAAAAAAAAAATATTTTTTAATTAATATTCATTTTTTTTTTTTTTAATACTTATTTAAATTTTACTTCACACATACAAACGCATCATATTCATATACATATTTTCTCTCTCTCTCTCTCTCTCTTTCTATATATATATATATATTCTTCAATTTATTTTATTATATTTAAAATTAATAATTTATAAATATTTAATATTTTTAAAGTGTGGTATAACTCACACTTCAAGTTGGCGTCATGGCCCATGGGGAAAAAAATCACTGTGCAAGTAAATATATTATAAAATGTAAAATATAAATAAATATATTAATTAAATATAAAATTAATTTTATAATTTATATAATTAATAAATAAAATAGTAAACATGGATGTGATTATAAAGGTTATGGTTTTACAGTTAGACAACCACGTTTAGATTTAAGTAAATTTGAAAAAGAACCTAAAAGAATACGACCTGTTATTCAAGAATGTAAGATGATAAAAATAAATAAATAAATAAATAAATAAATAAATAAATAAATAAAAATTATCAATTTTATTATTTTATTTTATTTTATTTTATTTTATTTTATTATTATAAATATTATTTAAATTAATTTAATTTAATTTTATATAATTTTATTTCGTATATATCAATTATAGATTGTAATGTTTGTTTTTCTAATAATTCAACTCGAGATAATGCTTTAGTAATGTGTAATGGATGTTATAGAGGTAAGTAGCTTAATTAATTGCACTATTTATTATAATTTAATAATATTTTATCAAATAATATTAATTTAATTTAATCTAATCTAATTATTGTATTAAGCCTATCATCAAAATTGTTGTCCAGATAAAATTAGTTCAGATATAGTCAACTCAAAGGAACCATATTATTGTAGAGAAGAATGTAAACATACTAGAGAAAGAAAAACTATTGGTAAATTTAATATAATTTTTTTTTTTTTTTTTTTTATCACATAGAGAGTTTATTATTTTTGATTTTAATATAAATATATCTATATATAAATTTTTTATTTATATATTAAACATCTTTTTAATATTTATATTAATATATTATATAGATACTGATTTACCAAGAAAAAACCTTCCATTTATGTTTAATCGTGGAGTGACTAATTCAAATAGAAAACTCTCAAAACTACCACCAAAATCTAGTCCAAAAATTATAACCACCAAACTAAAAATTAAAGAAATAACTAATGGAAATAATAATTCCTTAACTCAAAATCAAATTTCAACTTCAACTTCCACTATTACACAAAATTCTCTTTCAGTTTCTGCTTTGAAATCTACTTCAACTATTACTCCAGATTCAACACCAATTACTACACCAATTCCAGGTTCACCTGCTGTTACTGTTTCAACTGAAACTGAACCAAAAGTTTTTGAACCTGAACCAAAAGTAATAAAAAATGGATTAAATACTACAAATTTAATATCTTTAAATACTATTAAAGGTAAAATATTATATAATTTTATAAAATATATAATATAAATAATAT
Organism: Anaeromyces robustus; assembly: GCA_002104895.1. Classification (NCBI taxonomy): domain Eukaryota; kingdom Fungi; phylum Neocallimastigomycota; class Neocallimastigomycetes; order Neocallimastigales; family Neocallimastigaceae; genus Anaeromyces; species Anaeromyces robustus. The sequence goes on along the minus strand of MCFG01000112.1, from coordinate 161,282 downwards.
ATAAATAATATATAAATATCCATGTATATTAATATAATAATAATTTTTTTTTTTTTTTTTTTTGGTTTATTATTATTATTATTGTTATTATTATTGTTATTATTATTATCATTAAAATATTTATAAACATAATAGAGCAACGTCAACATAGAAAAAGGGGTTATAATAGAGAAGAAGATAAAATTGTACCTTATACCAAAAACTTACCACCAATTATTGGTTTTAAGCATGATGAAATACCACTTCCTTCTTGGGAAATACATACCGAAAATTCAATAGAAAAACTATTAACAAGATCTTCTAAAAGAAAATCTGAAAATAACGAAATGGTATTTTTTTTAAAAAATATATATATATATACATATATTACATATTTTATATATATAAATATTAACTATTTAATTATTGATGATATTTTTTGTTTTAACTATAATAATTAATTGGTTTTATTATTAGTTAGAAGATATATCTGATGAAGCTTATATTAAAAGACACCACCCATTAGAATTATCTGAAAAATATAGTAGATGTGGCTCTTTAATCAATACTTCAAAAATTGATGAAGAGGCCATTCATCAAATGATGCAAAAACAATCTAAAAAAAGAAAATTAAAAAAGGGTTATATATACATATAAGAATTTTAATAATTTTTTTTTTTTATCAACAATTTATAAAAAATAATAATAATAATAATAATAATAATTAATATTATAGTATAATACTATAATATAATTATTATAATCATTATCAAAAAAAAAAAAAAAAAAAAACTTCATTATGTAAGATCATGGGGATTTAAGGGGAATAATCATTATAATAGTCATTTTATTTTCATATATATTCATAAATATCAACATTTAAAAACATTAATTTCATATATAAATAATTAATAATTATAATAATGTTAATAATAACAATAATAGTAATTCAATTTGAACTTATTTATTTTTTTTTATTCTTGTTTTGTTTTTTGTTTTTTTTTTTTTTTTTTTTTTTTTTTTTTTTTTTTTTTTTAATAATAAATTATAAATGTATTATATAGTAGTAATAATTAATTATATTTAATATATATTGTTATTTTTTATTTCTTAATTTTTATTTTTCCTTTATTATATATAGTAAGTCAATAACACATAAATAATTTTTATAATAATTCTTTTATGTTTATTTGTTTTTTTCTTTTCTGTTTTATTGTATTAAAAAATAATAATTATTTGAAATACTGATTTATATATACGTAATTATTTAATAGTAAAAAAAATTATATATAAACATCTTTCATAAATAAGTAAAACAAAACATAATAAAACAAAATAATAGCAATAAATAATAACAACATCAACAAATAATAACAATACCATAATAATAAAGTTATTTTTTATCTCTTTTTTTTTTATATTATTATTTTTCTTTTTTAAGAAAGAATAAGAAAAATAATAAAATTTTGAATTTTTTATTTTTTTTATATATATAAATAAAAAAATGTATAATTTGTATAATAATTATATATAAATAAAAAAAAAAAAAAACATTGCACATATGAAATAAAAAAATTAAATTTACTTTATTAAATACTTTACGAATTTTTTGATTTATGATATTTAATATTTAATATTTAATAATTAAAATAACATTGAATTTATAATTGTTATTGTATAACCTGTTAATAATAATAATAATAATAATAATAATAATAATAATAATAATAATAATAATAATAATAATAATAAATATTTCTATATATATAGAGTATATATATATAATTATTTTTTTAAAAAAAATATATTTGTTGTAAAAAAAAATATATATATATCATTATATATCATATTTTATATACAAACATATAATATTTCTTTTAAGTGTAAAGAAATCTTTTTTTTTTAATTTTTTTTTTAAAATTTTTTTATAATGTAACATTTAATTAAATCAATAATAATTTAATAATATTTTTAATAGTAAATTTTTTTAAAAGATTTTTTTAAAAAAATATTTACAATTAAAAAAATTTTTTTTCTTATATATATATAATAAGAATTACATGCCAAAATCATTTTAAATGTATTTTACTTACATAATTTCTTAATTTAAATTATCATTATCATATATACATTTTATTAAAAAAGTATATGAAATTTTACAATTATATATATAAATTTTTATTTTCTTTTTCTTTGAAGAAAAAAAAAAAAAAATCAAAATTAAAAAAATTTATTAACATCAATTTTATTATCTTTTTTTTCTTTTTTTTTTTTTAAATATTTAATGAATTTTTTTATTACTTTTAGTTAATTTTAATATATATAAATTTTCAAAATATAAAATCATAAAATGACAACTTATGGAGGTGATGAAATTTCTGCTATTGTTATAGATATTGGATCATCATTGTCAAAAGCCGGGTGGTCTGGTGAAGATAGTCCAAAAGTTATTGTTCCATCATATGTTGGTTCAATTATAGAAGACGAAGGAAATAAAAATTCAACAACTATTAATGCGGATACTACATTAATAAATGATGTTAATAATAATAATTCTATTAATACTTCTTCCAAAAAAAATAATAAAAAATATATTGGTGATGGTCAAATTAGTTGTTGGAGAGAAAATATGGAATTAAAAAATCCTTTAAAAAATGGTTTAAGTAAGTTTGCTTCTTTTTTTCTTTTTTTCTTTTTTTTTTTTTTTTTTTTTTTTTTAATTCATTCAAGTAAAAAATTTATATATATAATTAAAAAGTAAATAATAAAAAATACTACATATACATTATTTCAATTTCAAATGAATTTTTCATTTATAAAAATAAAATTTTAAAAAACAATTAATATATCAATTGTTTTCATTTATAATTTAATTTAAATTAATTATTTATTATATATTTTTTTAAAATTATTTATCAATTAATTAATTGATTATATGATAGTTAAATAATATAATGAAGGAAAAATATATAATATAATAATTATAATAATTATAAATTCGTTTCATAGAAAAAATTTAATAAAGAAATTCATTTCAATTCAAATTTTAATTTAAAAAAAAAAAATGAATTTTCAAAATTATTAATTCATTATTAATATATATATAAAATTAAAATTTCATTTATAAAATTCTTATATTTCTACAATAAATATTTTTATACGATAAAAATACATGTATATATTTTTTATTAACAATTACAATAATGATAATAAAATTTTTCTTTTATAGTTGAAGATTGGGATACCTTAGAAGATTTATGGGATTATATTTTTAACGAAGGCTTAATGATTGATCCTTCAGAACATCCATTATTTGTTTCAGAATGTTCATGGAATACTCGTAATATTCGTGAAAAGTTAACAGAATTAGCATTTGAAAAATATCAAGTTCAAGCATTTTATGTAGCTAAAGATGCCGTTTTATCAGCGTAACTTTTATAATAAATATATATTTCAAATTTATTTTAAATTTTTATTTTTTAACTAAACACTAAAAATAATTTTCATTTCTTTTTTTTTATTTATCCAATATTCATATATATATTACATCAATTTATACTCTTTTTAAAATATCTAATATAAATAAATAATATTATTCAATAAAATAAAAATAAAAAATAATTATAATATAATAATGATAACGATAATAATAAAAATAATGATAATAAAACAACAATAATAATAACAAAACAATACAATATAAAATTAATATAAATAAAAATAAAAATAATAAAAAAAAATAATAAAAGTTTTTCATCTGGTCGTTCTACAGGTCTAATTCTTGATTCAGGAGGTGGTACTACTAGTGCCGTACCTGTTTCTGATGGTTATGTACTTAAAAAAGGAATTATAAAACAAAATTTTGGTGGTGATTTCTTATCTGAACAAGCAGCTGCACTCATTGAATCACTTTATAATATAACTATTATCCCAAGATATAAAATTAAAAGTAAGGAAGCAGTAGATGCTGGAATTCCTGCAAAATTTGTAGAATATCCTCGTCCAAATACAACCCCAAGTTTCCATCAATATGCTATGAATGTAAGTTATTTTACTATAATTTTTATTATTATTATTATTATTATTATTATTATTATCATTATTATTATTATTATTATTATTATTATTATTATTATTATTATTATTATTATTATTATTATTATTATTATATATTATATATATATAATTATTATATATTATTATTATTATTAGTAAAAGTAGTAGTAATAGTAGTAGTAGTAAAAGCTATAATAATAGTAATAATAAGAACAATAATAATAGTAGTGTTTAAATGAATGAGTTTATTATATATAAAAGTTTAAATTATAAATATAGTTATTTATATATATATATATATATATATATATAATATTATATTAAATAGCAAGTTATGCATGAATTTAAAGAAACCATTTGTCAAGTATCAGAAAATCCATATAGAGAAAGGTAAATTTTTTATAAATAACATTAATAACTATATTATAATTAAATATAACATTTTGTAAAATATAATATATATATATAATATATATTATTTTAATTTTTTTTTTTCAAGTTATATGTATTTATAAATTTTTTTTTTTTTTTTTTGTTTGTTTATTTTATAGTATATTAAAAGGAAGACCATTAAAATGTTATGAATTTCCTAATGGATATAATAATTCATTTGGTATTGAACGTTTTAAAATTCCAGAAATTATGATACAGCCAAGAGAATTTATTATTCAAGTAAGTTGTATAAATGTAATTTTAAATAGATAAATAAAATATTTTTGTTATTTATTTATTTATTTATTTATTTATTTATTTATTTATTTATTTATTTATTTATTTATTTATTTTTCATCCATTTTTATTAACTTTATAACCTATTACTTAATACATATACAAAAAAAAAAAATATTACAATATATAATTAATTAAATGAAAAAAAAAAAATAAAAAAAATAAAAAAAAAAAAAAAAAAAGAAACCAAATACTGAACCAATTGATACCACTAATTTATTGGGTATACATGAATTAATTTACAGAAGTATAAATTTATGTGATGTAGATATCCGTCCAAATCTTTATAGTAATATTGTTTTAACTGGTGGTAATACATTATTTAATGGTCTTATGGATAGATTAAATAATGAACTTTCTATGTTAGCTCCAGGTGTAAGTTTAATTTATATATATATTATATATAGTTTGTTTTAATTTTTATTATTATTATTATTATTTATTAATTAATTAATGAATTAATAAAACAAAAACATTAAAATCTTTTTTTTTTTAATAATTATTTATATACAATATCAATTCTAAATATTCCAAAAATATATAAAACATAATTATAGACTAAAGTAAGAATTCATGCTTCAGGTAATTCAGCAGAAAGAAAATTTGGTGTATGGAACGGTGGTTCTATCCTATCATCTCTTGGTACTTTCCATCAACTTTGGATTTCCAAAAAAGAATATGAAGAAATTGGTAAATCTATTGTTGAAAAAAGATGCAATTAATTAAGATAAAATAATAATAATTATAAAATAAAGAATAATAATATTAATTATATAAATAAAAAATAAATTAAATAAAAAATTATTATATTTAAATTTGTAATTTCTTTCATAAATATTTTTATTTAAAATATTAAAAATAGAAAAAAAAATATAATACAATATTGTAATAATAAGGACATACAAAACAGAAAAAAAAATTTTTTAATGCAAATAAATATAAAATTAATAAACAAATTATATCAATTCATAAATAATATTGAAGAAAAAAAAATTTCAATTTTTTTGTATTATTTAATTATTATTTTATTATAATATATTCCTTAAAATTTTATATTTAGATAATCATATTATTTGAATTATTAACAATATAATAATAATTGTTTCAATAATAATTAGATAACTGGATTGCATCAATATTGTCATTTTATTATTTTTATAATTAAATTACATATATTATACGATTTTAAAATAATATTAATGATTCATACATTTTAAATAATACGAATTGATTATTTCTTTTAGTTATAATTTTTATAAATGATTAACATATTAATTTATAAACATATTATTAATTTTCAGTTTTAATTATAAAAAGTAAAACAAAAAAATGAATTTATATATATATATAATTACTATTAAATTATAGTAAATTATGATTAATAAAATAAATTGTTATAATAAAAAGAAAAAAAGATATAGTTATAAATTAAAATATAAACCAATATAATATTGTGTTTAATTTAATAGAAATATATATATATTATAAATAAAATTCTATAATTCTTTTATTATTAAAAAAAAATAGCATGAAAATATATAAATTATTCCCATTACATACTTTTTTTTTTTATTTTTTATTTTATTTTATTTATTTAACTTTTTTTTAAAAAAAAAAAAAAAATTAAAAGATTTTTGTTTAGATTAAGTTTATATATTATCTTCATTTATTTATTGGATATTTTATTAATTATATTATTTATTATATTTTTTATTGATACTGCCAAAAAGATTAACTCCGAAAAAAAGAATAAAATGAAATATTAAAAGAAATATATAAATATTTTTTATTATTCTTTCTCCAAATAAAAAAAAAAAAAAAAATAAATAAAAATATGTTATAAATATTCAATATTTCTGAATCAAAAGATACAAAAAATATTATAATATATATAATAAATAATTCTATAGTTTCAATATATTTAAGTATTAAAAAAAGAAAATTATATTTCTATAAAACTATATACCCATTTATTCCAAGACTATATATATATATTTAAATTTTTTACTTTTTTCTTTTTATTGCTGTTACTAATAAATACAATTAAAACGATATATTAAATTATTAAAACTATGTAAAATTGAATATTGAATATTTGATATTGCTATTAAATAGCTTTTAAAAAATAGTAATAATAATAAAAGAATATTAAAATTTCGAATATAGTAATATTATTTTCTTATATAATAAATATATAGAATAAAAAAATTATTATAATAATAGTAATAAATTATTGAAGTAATAAATACATTATATATATATATATATATATATATAAAACACTTAAATAAAAAATGGATAAAAACCAAAAAGAACTTATTATAAAATTTAATTATAAAGAAAAATATTGTGAAGAAGATACTTTGAATTATAAATTTTCATATTTACAACAATTAAGTGACAATTCTATAGTGCCAAGGAATCTAAAATATTGTAATCAATGGGATGAAAAAAATAAATGTTTTATAGAAAATTCTATGGTATTTAATGATAATTTTATATATTCTATAAATGAACTCAGTCAACAATTAGGATGTATATCATGTTGTAAAGATTGTTCAAATAAAAATTATATTCAAAGCTTAATATCATTAAAATCTAAATCTATTAGTAATATTTCTCAAGAAATGAGAATATTAAATGAAAATGAAAATGAAAATGAAGAAGAAATAGATATAGAAAAAAATAATAAAAAGGAAATAAAAAGTGAAATAAATGACTATTATAAAATAATTACTTTTAGAAATAAAATGAATATTACAGATATTCCTATACTTTATAATATAAAAAGTCAAAATTTAAATTTTTGTTCTCAGCAAAAAAAAATTTCATCATGTTCTATTCAATATACTTGTTATCCTGTCCAATCTCGGGGGTTTACTTCCAATGAAATTGATAATGAAGCTCCAAATTTTGCTAATATTATATTTATTTTATTATTTATTGTAGTTGTTATTTCTGTCATAGCTCTTATATGGATTGTTATTTATGTTATAAGAACTTATCGAAGACATAAACGAATGAATCAAGTTATTGATGAAAATGGTGAAGAAATATGTGAAGAAGAATATAATAGTGAGGATGATAAAGAATATTTATCAGATAATTATGATTATTGTTATAAACCTTCCGAAATAGCTAATAAAAACAATAGTACAATAATCAAATTAAAATATGATTCTTAAAAAAAAAAATAATTATACATAACATATTTTATATATATATATATTTATATATATATTATATTATTCTTTTTGCTTTTTTTTTTTATCATTTTTTTCTATATTTAATAAAATTAGAAAAGAAAAATAATTTTACAATTAATAAAATATTTATACAAAAATTTATATCAATGATAATTAATTTATTATATATTATAAATATTTCTAAAATTTAATAGAATAATAAATAAAGGAAAATATTTAATTATTTTTTTTATTTTTCTCTTTTACTTAATGTTTATAACTATCTTTCTTGGGAGATTTCATTTTTAATATGAAAAATAAATATATAATATATTAAATTAAATACCCATAAAAAAAATATACCAAAAAATAAACATAAATAATAATAAAAATAAAAGACTCTTTTATTGTTTATATTATTATTACCTTTTTTAAATAAAATGTTCATAATAATTAAATTATTAAAATGTAATCCTATTTTATTTGTAACATGTAAATAAATAAATAACTAAAAAATAAAATTATTGAATTAAGTATGTTTCATCCATAAATAAAATATTTATTTATTTATTTATTTATTTATTTATTTATTTATTTATTTATTTATTTATTTATTTATTTATTTATTTATTTATTTATTTATTTATTTATTTATTTATTTATTTATTTATTTATTTATTTATTTATTTATTTATTTATTTATTTGTTTGTTTGTTTATTTGTTTATTTATTTATTTGTTAATTAATTAATTAATTAAATATTTAATCATTTAATAAAATATAACTGATTAAATCTAATTTACTATTTAATTTTAATTTATTATATTTTTTTTTATATTATTTTTTTTTAAAAAAAATAATATAAAATTTAAAGAAAAAAAATGGATATAGAAGAAAGTGATTCAGATATTGAAGATGTTGAATTAAAAGAATACATAAATGAAATTTATCGTAATATTATTATAATAGCAATAATAAAATAAATTATTATCTTATTATATTTAATAAATGTACTTTTTATTTATCTTTTTTAATATGTATCTTTATATATATATACATTTTTTTCTGTATTACCGATATACCATATATAAAAGAATCAAGAGTTGGAGATTATACAAAATGTAAAACTTATGATATAGTACCAAATGTAGGTTTTCAATACATATTTAATAAAAAAATAAAAAAAATAATAATAATAAATTTCAAAAAAATATTTTCACTAAATTTATTTATATAATAAGAATGAATGACTCAATTAAGAAAAATTAATAATATATCAATACTTTTAATATTTAAGAAATTTTGTTTCATTATAAACAATAATCAACAATCATGATGTTAACGATAAAAAAATAAATAAAATAAATAAAAACATTTTTAATAGTAATATAGTATATTGTTTTATTTAATGAAATTATTACTAATTATTTTATTGATGAAATTGATTTATTGAATTGAATTTCTTTTTATTATATATTTTAATAAAATAAAAAAAAAAAATAGAATATATAATCAATTTTATTTTAAGTATTATATATAAATACATGTACATATTAACATTGTTTTAATATATATTAAATATTATATTAACAATAATTTTAATTAAATTAATTAATTAATAACAATATTTAAATTTAAAATTTAAAATGTAATACTTAATAATGGTAATGATAATTGATAATAAATATAAATTTATAATAATAAAAGACAGTTGCTATACATCCTAGTGGAATTTCATCTGTAGCTGGTACAAGACATATGCGTTGGTAAGTATAAATTAAAATTCTTATATTATCCATTTTATTATTATTATTATATATATATATATTAATTTAATACAAATTAAATGGTAATAAATAATAATAATAATAATAATAATAATATATTATTTCTTTTTTCATCTATTATTTATTTTAAATTTAATTTAAAAAATAATAATGCTTTTATAAATATATAGGTTATATACAGGAGGTGAAGATGGTGAAATTCGAAAATATGATTTTATAAATTCTATTAATGGGCAAAGTTTATTAACACAAGTTCAAAAACATTCATTTGTAGAAACAGTTACACAAGTAATATATATATATATATATATATATTTTAAAAAAATAAAATAGTAAAAAAATTATTATTATTGTTATTATTATTGTTATTATTATTATTATTGTTGTTGTTGTTGTTATTGAAATAATATATATTAATATGTTAATTTAAATCTCATGTAGAATGCTGTTATTTTATCTTCATGGGAAAATGATGAATATGGTAAATATATATACATTAATTATATAAATATATATTATTATATTATATTATATTATATTATATTATATTATATTATATTATATTATATTATATTATATTATATACATATGATACATTAATTTTAATTATTTTCTTTAAATTAATGATTGAAAAAATATAAATTAAATATAAACTCAGTTACTGAGGAAGATGATTATTTATTAGAACAATATGGAAGTAAAAGACCAAAACTTTCTGAAAAAAAGGATGAAAAATTATCAAAAAAGGAATTAAAATTAGAACAAGAATTTAATAATGAAATTCAAAAGCAAGCAGAATATTTATATAGAAGAAAATCACCTGTATATAGTTTGGATATTCATTCACAAGCTATATTTGGTTTATCAGGATTAAAAGTAAATATTTAAAATATAGATATATGTATATATATTAAATATAATTTACTGTATCTCTTTTTCCTCTCTGTATTTAATAATTATTTATTTATAAATTATTTAATTTTAAGTCTGGTACAATTAACTTATGGACATTAAGACATGATGAAGGAACAGTAAGTTTATATATATATATCTTAAAAGAAAAAATAAAATAAGTGTTTTTCAATAACATTTCATATATTATTATTATTATTATTATTATTATTATTATTATTATTATTATTATTATTATTATTATTATTATTATTATTATTATTATTATTATTATTATTATTATTATTATTATTATTATTATTATTATTATTATTATTATTATTATTATTATTATTATTATTATTATTATTATTATTATTATTATTATTATTATTATTATTATTATTATTATTATTATTATTATTATTATTATTATTATTATTATTATTATTATTATTATTATTATTATTAATATTATTATTATTATTATTATTATTATTATTATTATTATTATTATTATTATTATTATTATTATTATTATTATTATTATTATTATTATTATTATTATTATTATTATTATTATTATTATTATTATTAATATTATTATTTAAAAAAAAAAAATTATCATTTAAAAAAAAAAAATTATCATTTAAAAAAAAAAAATTATCTAGTGTCATCATAATTTTAGAGAACATAATGGTATTGTTTCTTGTATTAAATTAAATGCAGATGAAAAAGCTTTTGCTAGTGGATCATGGGATAAAACTGTAAAACTTTGGGATTTAAATACTGGAAAAGCTATTCAAACTTATAAAGAGCATAAAACACAACTTTCTTCTATTGCTTACCAACCTAAAAATCTAGCAGAAAATGATCCTATATCTGATACACCTATATTTATGAGACCAACTGAAGATTCTTTATTATTAACTACTAGTGCTGATGGTAAAACTTATTTATGGGATAAGCGTACGGATACACCAGCTCGCAGTTTAATTTTAAATGATACTAAAACACCACCATGGGCTTTATCATCTTGTTGGGGTGCTGATGGTAACATGGCTTATATTGGAAGAAGAAATTCAACAAGTTAATAATAATTTATAATTTTAATATAATATTTTTATATTAATGTTTCTATAAAAAAAAAGTTTTAAAAAATAAAAAAAAAAAAAAAATATATATATATATATATATATATATATATATTATTTCTTATTCAATATATTACTTCTTATTAATTATTTTAACATATATATATAAAACAGTCGATGAATGGGATATTAAAGAAGGAAAATTAATTAGACAATTATCACTTCCAAAAGGATCTGGGCCAGTTTATAATGTTAGATGTTTACCTAATGGAAAACAAATTATATGGTATGTTTTGTTTTATTATGTTTTTATTATTTTATCAAATTATTGAAATATGAAAATAAAATATTAAAATAGTTAATCTTTTTTTTTTTTTTTTTTTTTTTTTTTTTTATAACATGATAATATATATTTATTTTTATATTTAATATTTATAAATAACTAAATAACAATAAAAAATAATAAAATAAAATAAAAAATAAAAAATAAAAATAAATAGTGCTTCTAATGATAATATACGTATGTGGAACCTAAAAGAAAATGAAACAGTATTAGATGTTGAACATATTCTTTCAAATAAATTGGGAGTACCACAAGTACCATTTATTATTATACCAGGTCATCATGGAGGAATGGTTTCAGATATATGTAAATAATAAATATTCTTTTTAAAAAAAAAAAAAATTTATATATACATTCTTTAAAACTCTAATTTTATCATTAATCATTATTATCATTATTATTATTATTATATAATATGTTAGTTATTGATCCAACTTGTCGTTTTATGATTACTGCTTCAGGTAATAGAGGATGGGAAGAAAAAACTACAAATATTTGTTTATTTTATACAATTAAACCTATCAAAAATTAAAAATAAAATAATTATTAAATAGTTATAATAATAATAAAATAATAACATGTTTGTAAATATATTTTAAATTATTTAATAAACTAATAAACAATACTCATAATTTTAAAAAAAATAATAATAATAATATTCATTTTTCATAATTATTATAAAATAAATATAAATAAACTAAACAATACTCATGTAAAATGAATATTACTTTTCTTTTAAATTATATAATTTTATTATAAAATACACAATATTTTAAAATAATTAAATATAAACATTTTTAAAAATCAAAAAAATAAAATAAAAATTAAAATATGAAACCAAATAAATAAATACACATAAATATAATATTTTAAAAATAAGAAACGAAATAAAAAATACACAACATTTATCAAACAAAACACACAATTATACGATTTTTTTTTATTATTTGTTTAAATATAAATTTTATTTTTCAAAAATTTGTATTTGCTTTTTTTTTTGCTTTTTTGTTTGTTTTTAATTGTTTTTTTGTTTTTAATTTTTTCTCATTTTTGTTTTATTTTAAGAGTTTTTGGAAAAGACACACATATATATTATTATATATTTTTGTTTTTTTATAAAGTTTGTAGATTGATTTCATTTATCTATAAATTTTCTAAAAAATTTTAAACAAATTAAAAGTCATTTAAAACGACTCATATTTTATTTAAAATGGGCAAACAAATTATTTTGTTGAGGTTTTTTTTCATGATTTGGAAAAAATAAATTTCAAGCAATTTACTTCTTCTTACCGGCAGCAGCAGCCTTGTCGACCTTTTCAACAGACTTGATAACACCAACAGCAACAGTTTGTCTCATATCACGAACGGCGAAACGACCGAGTGGTGGGTATTCGACGAAGGTTTCGACACAGAGTGGCTTAGATGGAATTAACTTAACCATAGCGGCATCACCAGACTTGATGAACTTTGGATTTTCTTCAAGAGTCTTACCAGAACGACGGTCCATCTTCTTTTGGAGTTCAGCGAATCTACAGGCAATGTGAGCAGTGTGACAATCAAGAACTGGAGAGTAACCAGCAGAGATTTGACCTGGGTGGTTAATGACAATAACTTGGGCAACGAAGGAAGCGGATTCCTTAGCTGGGTCTCTCTTGGAGTCAGAACAGACGTTACCACGACGGATTTCCTTAACGGAAACGTTCTTAACGTTGAAACCGACGTTATCACCTGGAACACCTTCGGCAAGGGATTCGTGGTGCATTTCAACAGACTTAACTTCAGTGGTGACACCAGTTGGGGCGAAAGTAACAACCATACCTGGCTTAATAGTACCAGTTTCAACACGACCGACTGGGACAGTACCAATACCACCGATCTTGTAGACATCTTGAAGTGGAAGACGAAGTGGCTTATCGACTGGACGAGCTGGTGGTTCAATAGAGTCAATAGCTTCTAAAAGAGTCTTACCAGTGTAGGAACCAGACTTGGTTTCCTTGCTCCAACCCTTGTACCATGGCATATTAGTGGTGGCTTCAATCATGTTATCACCGTGCCATCCGGAAATTGGGACGAATGGAACAGTCTTTGGGTTGTAACCAGTCTTCTTAATGAAGTTGGAAACTTCCTTGACAATTTCCTTGAAACGAGCTTCGGACCACTTAGCAGTATCCATCTTGTTGACAGCAACAATAAGTTGTTTGACACCAAGAGTGTAAGCAAGAAGGGCGTGTTCACGAGTTTGACCATCCTTGGAAATACCAGCTTCGAATTCACCAGTACCGGCAGCAATAATAAGAATAGCACAATCAGCTTGAGAAGTACCAGTAATCATGTTCTTGATGAAGTCACGGTGACCTGGGGCATCAATAACGGTAACGTAGTACTTTGGAGTTTCGAACTTCCAGAGGGCAATATCAATGGTAATACCTCTTTCACGTTCAGCCTTAAGTTTATCAAGAACCCAGGCGTACTTGAAGGAACCCTTACCAAGATCAGCAGATTCCTTTTCGAACTTTTCAATGGTACGCTTATCGATACCACCGCACTTGTAAATTAAGTGACCGGTAGTGGTAGACTTACCAGAATCGACGTGACCAATAACGACAACGTTAACGTGAGTCTTTTCCTTACCCATTTTATTAAATTTTAATTTTAATTTATTATATAAATATTAAACTAAATTAAGAGTGTGATTTTTAACTATAGGCGAAATTTTTGCTTTTATATGATTTTTCGTTACATTTTTTTTTCTAATACGCCAATATTTGATTTTTTATTTATTAAATAATGATTGGTTAGATTAAAATTATATTCCAATCATCTTATGGGTTTATATTTTTATGGAAAAAACCTATTTAACATCTATTTAATTTAATATTTTATAAGCCAATAATTTCAATACCACAATTTATAAAAAAAAAAAAAAAAAAAAAAAAAACTATGGAGAATAAACTTTAAATAAATAATTTCATATATTATTTTATATTGTAATCAATTGTAAAAAAATTAATTCATATATTGTAAAAAAAATTTAAATATTGTCAATTAAACAATGATATTGTTAATATATATAATTATATATTAAATATATATTAAAAGATTAAAAAACTATTATAACTTTAATATTAAATATAAATTTAATATATTAAATATAATTGGAACTATATTATAATGTATTATAATAATAACATTAAAAAAAAAAAAAAAAAAAAACGTTATAATATATTAATATTTTTCCATAATAAATAAAAAGTTAAAGTTTATATAATTTATAATTATTTTATAATATATATAATGATACAAATTATTTAATAAATACTATTTATCATTATATATTATTATATAAATATTAATATATAGGTTTTGTAAAAAATTAAAAAAAATAAAAAAAAAAAATTAAAAAATTATTAAAAAAAAGATATATATTACGATGAAGATTTTAATTGAACTATATATTTGTTTATATTGTTCATATATTATATATTTTTATTATTATTATATTTACTTGTATTGAATTAACTTATTATGTAAAAAAAATTTCAGTGGGTGGTAAAAATGGTTAATTTTAAAAAAAAAAAAACAATTTTAAAAATAAATCAATTAAAAACAAATATACTTTAAATATATTTAGATATAGAGGAGTAATTGATTTATTAATTTATTAAATATATTATTAATATATTAAAAATTAAATAGTTTAAAAAAAAAAAAAAAAAAAAAAAAAAAAAAAAAAAAAAAAAGAAAAAGGAAACATATAACATAAACTATTAATTATAAAATACAAACATTATATAATTTTGTTGGTAGCCCATCTTTTTGATTTGATATATCAATCGCTATGAACGCTCTCACAAAATTACTTCTGACTTGCTCTATTACTTTCTTTTTTCATTGCAGTCCCTGAGATGTGTGAGATCCATGATGTTTACTTTTTCAACAAGGAATGTGAATTTTTCATTGTAGCCAACGCCTGTTGCATCACCAATAAAAAAAACAGTATTTTTCAAGTAATTAATAAATTTGTTAGTTATTCCCGATTTAGGTCTTAAAAACATAAAACTATTATCATCAGAGACGTCTAACACTTCTTTAAGTACGTCTTTAATTTCACCGAAACTGATGATTTCTATATAATGGCTATCAGATGTCGAGGAAAAACCACCATTATTATGAAGAACACTCCTCATAGACTCCATAGCAGAAGACTCAACAATATAT
>MCFG01000112.1:117500-140000 GCA_002104895.1 Anaeromyces robustus | reverse complement strand
TTATGGATTTTGGTGATTTTGATGTAATACATACATTGTCATCATGGATTGTTGAAAGATATAGTTTTCGTAAAAGATCTTATGATGTAATTTGGAATGATATAAATTTTATTACAGCTTCTAATTTATCTATTACTTCACAATCTATGTCAATGCTAGGAACACCAAATCAAAACCCTACTACAGCTGCTACTAATAATTCCACCAATAATCAAATTAATAGTACGGCTACTCAAGCTCAAAATCAGAATCAATTTGGAAAATCTTTAAATATGGATAGAGATAAAATGACTAATTCATCTCCAAAAGATGCAGTTCAAAACCAACTTTCTCAAAATATAAATTACGCAATATTTGCATGGAAAGAACCTGGTCCATTTCAATGTCAAATACCAACAACTATTAATGGAATCAAAAAGTAATAATAATAATTTTTTTTATTTATATATATATATACTTTATATATTTTGTATATTAATTTATACATCTTTATTTTGTTGTTAGTACGATAAAACAATCAGTATTATATAATTTATCTTTTCCATATAGAGTTATAGAAGTCAAAGAAAATTTCGATAATCCTGAATTTGAAAGACAGATTCATTTAAGGGGATATTTTTCTTCGGGGTATAATAATCCTTTTAATAAAATATTATATCATATATATAAGATCTAATAATATATATAAATTTATTAAACTGACATTATTTTTATAATATGCATAATCATATTTATATATAAACAAAAACAAAAAAACGAAAACAAAAATTAAAAAACATAATTTCTTAATAATAACAATAATTATTTATATGTATGTTGAAATAATTTTTAATTTTGTTTCTAGAAATCTGAATAATAGCCAAAAACTATTACCTAAAAAGAACAATTTAACTGCTAAAAGTAATAAAGTAGTTGAAGAAGTTCCTGTAGAACATCCAACAAATCAACCAGATACCTTTGATATTTGGATTTCATTCGAAGAATTTTGTTTAACATTTAGGTTAGTATATATATATATTGATTTAAATAAATTATTATCTCTTTTTTTAATACAATAATTTTAAAAAATTTATATATTTATTAATATATATATTATAATAATTAATAAAATAAAAAAGATACATTTTATATTATTATTCACCGTCAGTATTTAAAATTCAAAAATCCTTTCAGTATTATCCTGATGCTGTATTAAATAAGTTACCTCCAAAAGATCAAGCTGTTGCACCAGAATCACTTAGAATACCACAAGTTTTATGTAATAACAATAATAATTATTATTTTATTAAAATATATAAATAAAGATAATTATAAAATATTTTATATTAATGATTATTATTATTATTATTATTATTATAACTATTATTTTTGTAATTATTATTATTATTGTTATTATTATGTTTATTTTATTATTTAAATAGATGTTACAGATGATTCTGAAAATCCCATTAATATATATATGACTGTATCAACATTTAGTAAAATAAAACCTGGAGTATCAAGGGATGGTTCAGTTACTGTTCAAAAATATGATTGGACTTCATTAAATCCTAAAAAACCTATAATAAGATTATCTACAAATGCAAGTTTAACTTGCCAATACCTAATAAGACCAGGGTAATATATTATTATAAATAAATAAATAATAAAATTTAATTTATCATTATAATACAATTTATTTTAATTTTTATCTTATAGTGAGGCATTTTCATTTCTTATAGATAGTCCATCTGGTTTTATATCAGTACAATTTTGGACTTTTACACAACCATTTTTACTTGAAGATGAAGGAAAATATCTATCGGATGTATTAAAAGTTAATGTTGTTGATATTGATGATACACTTAATATTCAACAATCAAACTCATGGAATATATTTTATAAGTAAGTATAATAATTTTTACAATAAAAGTTATTATTAAAAATGAAATATTTTTAGATTTTTTTTTGTTTGAATAAATTCATTTTTTAAATTAATAAATAAATAAATAAATAAATAAATAAATAAATAAATAATAATTAAATAAATAAATAAGTAAATAAATAAATAAATAATTATTAAATAAATAAATAATGAATAAGTAAATAAATAATTATTAAATAAATAAATAATGAATAAATAAATAAATAATGAATAAATAAATAAATAATGAATAAATAAATAAATAATGAATAAATAAATAAATAATGATTAAATAAATAATGATTAAATAAATAATGATTAAATAAATAAATAATGATTAAATAAATAAATAATGATTAAATAAATAATGATTAAATAAATAATGATTAAATAATGATTAAATAAATAATGATTAAATAAATAATGATTAAATAAATAATGACTAAATAAATAATGATTAAATAAATAATTATATATGCTTTAAAAATAATGTAAAATATTAGACAATCATTTACTATTCCTAAACCTTTATTTTTATCTCCAGTATTATATGTATCTGAATCATTATTATATAATACTTCTTTACATATCATTGATAATGATACTAATAAAGAAGTACCTCAAATATTTTTTAAAGTTAAACCCAGAAAATATATACCGAATAATGTAAATATATATTTATGTATCATTATAAAACAAAAATATAATGTTTTATTGATTTTTATTAAAAAATGTCTTTTTATTATAAATAATACAGAACGGTTATACAATAGTTGCTGAATGTAAAGCTCGAAATGTAAAGTTTAATGGTAAATGGAAAATTAGGTTTATTTCATATCCAGTATCAATACCAGAAACACTTTCAATATCAAAGTATAATGTTCAGGATTTCACAGAAGTTTATACACCAAATAAACATAATATATTATTTAGGTATATTTATAATTATTACTATAATTATAATTTAACTATAACTATATTTATATCTATATGTATTTAATTAAATATTAAAAAATTATCAATTAATATATATATTTTTATTGAAAGATATCTGGTAAAAGTAAAGGATAGTCCTAAGAATTTATTATCTTTAAACCTTACATTTTCACATAAAAATGCATATGTAACTTTAAATATATATGATAGAGACACATTGTTATTGAGTTCAAAGGGTAAGGGTATAACATCAATATTATCAGTATATTTGGAAAGAGAACATATGGAAAAAGAACAAGTAAAGGTTGTTGGAAAAGAACCAACAAAACAAAAAGAAAAAGATAACAAAAAAGATAAAGACAAAGACAAAGATAAAGATAAAGATAAAGATAAAGATAAAGATAAAGATAAAGATAAAGATTCAAAAAAAAATGCAATAATAGATGAACAAAAATTGAGTCTTTCAGATAATGATGTAATTCTTTTTTGATTTTATATAAATATTTAATTAATATTAGTCTAATGATGTATTAATTATTAACATATATATGTATTTATAATATAAAATTTATAATTATTATTTACTAATAGACAAAAGCAGTACATAGATATATTATTGAAGGAATTGTTGAAATATTGAGTTTACAAAAAACTATACCAAATCCTCTTAATACAATAATTGAAGAAGAACAAACTATAAGTTCAGCAAAAGAAACTAAAAATTCAAAAAATCATTCTGGTAGAAAAAAAAGAAATAATTCTAATGTAGCATCTTCTGCTGTTGCTAATGCTAATTCTCTTGTTCAAAATAAAAAGGGTGGTGAATCAAAGGATAAAGACTCATCAAAAGATAAAGACACTTCCACAAAAATAGATAAAAATTTAAATAATAATACTGAATTAATTTATAAACTTAGATTAATTTCATCAGATAATGCTTCGTTAATTGTTTCTAAAGATACTGAAAAGGAAGAGAAACATAAAATTATTAAAGATTCATGGGAAACTTCTCAATCTGGAAGGTCAGTGAAAGCAAAAGAATCAAGAATTAATTATTTGAAACAATTAGAAAAAGGAACAATTAAAACAGTGCCATTTTTTACTAAACATTTTATTGAATTAAATGGTCCTTCCTTAGTGATGAATCGTTATATTAATAATTATGTGGATAGTTCATCTAATCCTTCTACAGCTAATACAACTACAACTGTAGAAAGTAATATCAATAATATTAATATCAATAATAGTAACAATAATGATAATAATAATAATACTAATAATACTACTAATACTAATACTAATACTAATACTAATACTAATACTAATACTAATACTAATACTAATACTAATACTAATAATAATAATACTAATACTAATAATAATAATACTAATACTAATACTAATACTAATACTAATACTAATACTAATAATAATAATAATAATAATAATAATAATAATAATAATAATAATAATAATAATAATAATAATAATAATAATAATAATAATAATAATAATAATAATAATAATAATAATAATAATAATAATAATAATAATAATAATAATAATAATAATAATAACAATACTACTACTACTACTACTACTACTACTAATAATAATAATAGTAATAATAATAATAATAATGGTAATAATAACAATAATAATGATAATGAAAGTAATAATAATTCATCTTCTGTTTCAAATGAATATAAACTTCAAAATTCTAATTCATTCAGAAATACAACAGATACGAATCAAGAAAATAATGATAATATGGATAATATCTTTGAAAAAAATTTGAATGAACTTTTAAATAATACTCATATTAATAATACTCATTCTAATTCTAAATATCTTCTGAAAAAATATTATTCTGAATCCAATATTAATGATGTTCATAACTTTTCAAAAAATTTCAATCGAATGAATTCTCAACAAGAAGTAATTAAAGGATCTAAAGATATTATTGAAAGAATACTATTTTCTAAACCTATTAAATCATATGAACAACTTTTAAACGATGTTAATGTTGTAATGACTGAGGAGGAGATTTCATTACTTAGAACAAAGAGTACTACTCTTTCTTATAATGATTATTTATCGAAGTATATTCGTAAAGTTGATGAAATTCCTAGACCTCCTTTGCTTTATAAACCATGGTCTGTTGTATATGAATTAGATAAACCTCCTAGAATGAAGGATGAGGAACTCATTCAACAACGAATAGAAAAGGTGACTGAAATTAATAAGAACTTTAATAATTTTCAAACATCTGTTATTAATTATAGAGATGAAAATCGAAGAATGAGAATTCATGAAAAACAATTACAAATTGATCGATTGATGGATAAACGAATAGTTGCAGAACAGTTATATAAAATAGATTTGGAAAGAAGAAAAATTTATAAAACTCATTTATTGGAAGAATTGAAACAGTTAAAAATACAAATTGAACAAGAAAAACAAATACAAGCTAATATTAAATCCATACAAGAATCTCAATCTTTCATTGCTGATACAGATTATTAATTATAATCATAGAAGAAAAGAAAATATGTTTTTTATTATCATTACTTGTAATTTATATATTATAATTTTCAATGACATCATCATCATAATAAAAATAGTAATTACTATTAAAAAAAAAAAAGAACTTTTTTTATTTTTTAAAAATAATTAAAATTAAATAAAAAAATCCAAAAAAAATAAAATAATATATATATATAGATACAATAGAAATGAAAACACTATTTTGAATAATCTAATATATATATAATATATAATATATAATATTTAATATATAATATTTGGTTTATTATTTTTATTATTAATTTTATGTTTATTGATTGATATTTTGTCAAAAAATTTTTTTTTACTTTATATATATATATATATGAATATAAAATTTTTATTTATTGTATGTAAACTTATTAATGTATTGATAGAAATCTATATTTCTAAATTTGAATACTATTTAATAATATTCAAAAAATGATTATTTAATTTTATAAATTAATTTAACTATAATTATATTCTATTTTAATTTTAATTTGTATTAATAATTAAATTGTAATTATATTCTATTTTAATTGTAATTTGTATTAATAATTAAATTGTAATTATATTCTATTTTGGTTGTAATTTGTATTAATATTTTCTTTTATTTGTAACTAGAAATTACCATTTTAAATATTTTCTTTTATTTGTAACTGGAAATTACAATTTAAAATATTTTCTTTTATTTGTAACTGGAAATTACAATTTAAAATATTTTCTTTTATTTGTAACTGGAAATTACAATTTAAAATATTTTCTTTTATTTGTAACTGGAAATTATAATTAAAATATTTTCTTTTATTTGTAACTGGAAATTACAATTAAAATATTTTCTTTTATTTGTAACTGGAAATTACAATTTAAAATATTTCATTATTATTTATTATATAGAAATAATAATTAATATATATATTTTAAATATGAAATTCATTTTATTGAATTAACAATCATATAATTAATATTTCTTTTAAATGTTATGAAAAAATATATTTTAATATAATTAATAATTTTTTCCCCTTATTTTTATTTTTATTTTTATTTTTTTTAATTATTATTTTGATAGTAACTTTCATTACTTTATTATTTTTTTTTTTTCATTTTTCATTTTTTCAATTTTTATATGATAACATATATATTATTTTTAATTTATTATACATATATGTTTATTTATTTTCTTCTTCTTCTTTTTTCCAGTATTTCTTGTGCTCTTAATTGTTGTTCCATTTTTGCTTGTGAAGCTGCTTGTAATTTATCATTAACATTCTTATTAACTTGAAAATATTTTACAACACATTTATCCATACATAAACTTTCTTTAGTAGTGGCGTCTCCTGTTTTATAGTTTTTATCGTAACATTTTTGATAGCAACGTTGAGTTATTCTAAAAAAAAATATTTAATATTTTTAAAAAGAAATATATTTTAAAATTTGAAATTTCTTTTTAATTTATTATATTTTATATTTTTATTTAAAATTGTTTTTTTTTTCTTTTTTTTTTTTTGTATTTAATGCTTTATTCGTATTAAATTATATTTTTTATTACTGAATATATTCATATTAAATATGATTTTTATTATTAAGTAACAATTCATACTTATGTAAAAGATCTGTGACAAGCTCAAATTCTGTTATATGCATATATATATTTTTTCAAATGTCATCAATATTGAGTAAAACTTTTAAACATATATATAACATATATGAAAAATTATAATGTTAAAGTAAAAAGTAAATATATAAAATACCTTGTTGAGCCATACGCATTTGAGTTTCATTATCCATTTTTTATTCTACTAATAAATGTTTTGATAATTAAGCGGTCATTAATTTACATATATAAGGTATTAATTTTAACAATATTCTTGTATATAAAAAAAATCAAATCAAATTTTTTTTTTAATTATATCCAATGAAGTTTAAATAAAGTAAATATATGAAATAAATAATAAAAATTAAAAATGATAATATAAATAAGTGAAATAAATAAATAAATAAATAAATAAATAAACAAATAAATAAATAAATAAATAAATAAATAAATAAATAAATAAATAAATAAATAAATAAATAAATAAATAAATAAATAAATAAATAAATAAATAAATAAATAAATAAATAAATAAATAAATAAATAAATAAATAAATAAATAAATAAATAAATAACTAAATAAATAAATAAATAAATAAATAAATAAATAAATAAATAAATGTTTATTTATGTAAAATAAATATCATAATTGGATTAATTATCATAAAAAATATATAATTTTTATAAATTATTGTATAAAAAGTCTGAGTTTAATTTTTTTAAATAATGTTAATTTCAATAGTATTTAATTAAATAAAGATTACCAGGTTTTTTTTTGCTTTTACCAAATAATTATTTTATATTTCATAAATATATACTTATTTTTCATTATTTATTTTGTTTTTGTTTAATTCTCCCTTTTTTTTTTTTTTGTTATTTAATTCTTTTAATATATAACTAGAAATATATGAAATATAAAAAATTAAAGAAATTTCATTTTATTAATTTATATTTTTAATTATATGTATTTATTATTAATAATGAATAAGCGGTAAAAATAAAATTAAATGTGTAATGAAATATACATAAATATGTGTTGTTATTTATTTGAAAAATATTATTGAAGAAAATGTAATAATAAATATATTCATAATATTATAATTATTTTATTATTCATTTTTCATTTTTTTTTAAAGAGTTTAATAATTCTAATTAATTTTAATTTTAATTTTTAATTTTTATTTTCTATTAAAAATTAATTATTAGTTTTAATATTATTTATTAAAATGTATTTTGATTTAGTAATTTGATTTATATTATAATAATTAAAAAAAATATGTAAAAAATATTTTTTGATTTTTATAATAGTTTTTTTTTTTTTAATTTATATATTTTTAAAATTTAATTTTAATTTTAGTTTTTTTTTTTTTTTTTTTTTTTTTTTTTTTTTTTTTTTTTTTTTTATTTATTCATTTTATTTTATTTTTAAAAACAATAATTATAAAAAAAAAGTGATATATTTTGTTATTAAGAAGTATGTATTAAATAGAAAAAGTAATTTCATTGTTTTAATATTAATGAATAACATAATATTTAAGAATAGATAAAATATTAAACCACTAATTGTTTTTATTATTTTTCCTTTATCTTTTTTATTTTTTTATTCATTATATATCTATTATTTTATTTATTTTATAAAATTATAGGTATAATTTACGTTATTTTTATTAAATGTGTGTATAAAAAATGAATAAATTTATAAAATTATTAATATCATTGTTTTGGGCTCAATGGGTATTTGTTAATAGTGAAAATGTTAATGAAAATGAATATATAGATTCAAATTTTAAAGCACAATTAGATGGAAGTTTTAAAAAATATTTTAATGATAATATTTATAAAATAAAAGAATATTCAAGAGAAAGAAAATTTTTCAATAGAGATCAAGATGGATTAGGTACAGATACATTAGATAATACTGGCGTGGTACAAAATTTATCATGCAATGGATCATTTATTTCATCTTTAAAATCATGTACTCCAGATAGTAATAATAAATTTTCATGTATTAAAGATTTAAATATTGAAGAATTTAATGCTTATCTCTCTTGTATTAATACAGATAATACAGAAGTTCCAAATTATGGTAGTTTAATTAATGCTATAGTATTACAAAGCATAAAGACAGGTAGTGTTGAAATAGATTCATTAAATAATGGCATTTTGGATGTATATACAAAAATTAAATTTGTAGCTAGTAAGAATTTTGTTCCATATACCACTGACAATTTTTTCAGAGTAATGGAAGATTTTAAAGATGAAGAAAGTGAAAGTACAAAAATTATTAGTAGTAATTATTTGGATTGCCTAAAATTAGTGGATGAGGAAATTTATACAGTTGATAATGTTTCACTTTGTTTATGTGCTTATGGTTATTCTTCAGACAACAAATTAGTTGCTTTATATAGTTATTATGGTTTTTCTGAAAGTAATTTTGAAACAGTATGTAAAACAATTGAAGCTGAGTCTAATATTTATAATGATGAAAACCAATTTATTTCAGGTTTAGAACAAGAAAAGTTCGAAACGCTCCTTAGAGGATATAATATTCCTGATTATGGTGCACTTTTTAATAAAATGATTAACAATTCCTTAAAAACTAGTAATATTTATTTAAAAAAACTTATTTATGATTTATATAACGAAATTAGCGTTTTAACTAAAGGAGAAGATTTTGTAGCTAATAATGAATCTATTGAATTTGATAGATGTATGGTTCAAGCTACAAATCAAATTCTTGGTAATAAAGGTTTTAGTTATTGTTTATGTAATGCTGGTTATGCTCCGTTTGAATCTATGAGTGAACTTTATAATAAATATCAAATTGATGAAGATACATTTAAGAGTGTTTGTACTAATGTTAAGAAGGAAAGAGATAAGGATCCATATTGTCGTTTAGGAAAATCTGGTAAGTTTTTTATAATATTAAAATTAATATGTTAATATACTATTAATAATTACAAAATAAATTTAATAAATAAATAAATAAATAAATAAATAAATAAATAAATAAATAATAATAATAATAATAATAATGATAATAATAATAATAATAATAATAATAATAATAATAATAATAATAATAATAATAATAATAATAAATAATTGAACGAATTATTTTTTATAATAAATTGTTCAATTTTTATTTATAAAAAACATCAATATAATAATAATTATCTTATATATACATATATATATTTTAATTATTAATAGTCCAAAAGTGTCTTAATGGAATTGAAGAAAATAGTACAAGATCCAATTATACTGAATGTTTAGATATTGGTACTTCTGATGGATATTTAAGACAAACTAAGTGCTTATGTGATCTTTATAAAGCTAAATGGGTTAATAATGATTTTTTAACTTGCTATGGTTATACTGAATTAAGTTTTACTTTAGGTTGTAGACAGTTCTATCCAAATCAAATGTTCTCAGATAACCCAGCTAGAGGTATTGAAAATTATAACAGCGAAAATTACAATGATGTATGTGGTGATGTTGGTACTGGTGGGGGTAGTTTTGTACATGATCCATGCATTTGTAAATACAGACAAAAATACGAAGAAGTTAGTTTAGAATTAGATGATATTTGTAGTAGAGTTGGTACTAAATATAGATCTTGTAGTGCAGGTTTTTTAACAGCTAAATATTCTGGAATATTAATGTTATTAACTATTACAATGAGTATTTTCTTCTATATTTAATAACTTTTTAATTTGTAATTAAATAAAAAACAATACTTATTAAAACAAAAGTAATTTATTAATAAATAATTAAAAATAAAAATTAAAAAAATAACAGATGACACTTAAAAAAAAAAAGATAATAATAATATAACAGTTAAAATACTATATATAGAAATATATAAAATTGAGTATTTGTATTTATATTAATGAAATATATATAATAAAATATAATATATATAATTTTATTTAATAACTATTTATATTTTCTATTTTGTATTTTTATTTTATCATTTAAATATAATAACTATTATTTATCTTTAAATACATTTATATATATACATTTATAGTTCTTCAATCAAAACTCTTTTATTGTTTTTGTTTATAATATTTTTTTCTTTTATTTTATCATATTTTTCTTTATTTTTTGATATATCTTTTTTTATCACATTTAATTCATTATTTTTTAATTCTAAATTTTGAGTTAGTATGGATAATAAGTCATTTGTTAATATTTCTTCGGAATTAACATAACAAAGATAGTAATATAATTTTTTTTCGGTCTTAAAACTTTTTTTTATTGTAATATTTATATAATCATTATTATCTTTTTTTAATTTCTTTTTCTTTTTTTCTTCTTTCATCATAGTTTGATAATTTTTAAATAGTTCTACCATGTCTGATAATACTAGTAATATGCTCTTTCTATAATTCATAATATTAATGGTATCTTTAATTATCATTATATTCTGTTCTATACTATTTATAACTTGGTTCTGAATTTAATATATAAAAGAATTTTTTATTATATTATATATAGTTAGTAAATATTTAGATATAATATTTATAAATATTTAAATAAAAAACATTAAATTAAACTTTAATTGAAAAAAAAAAAAACCTTTTGGCAATTTATAGTTTTTGCTTCTAATATTTCCTCTATATTATTAAAATTATACTGTAGTTCATCTTCTAATATAGTAGTCAAATTCCAAATAATTTCACATGCTTCATTAATATAATTATGCATTTCTCCATTAAAATAACGTGTTACATACACATAAGACATTCTTTTATAATATAGAAATTGTAAAAAAAATATAAATTAATTAAAATTATATTAATTTTTATTTTATTTTTTTATTTGAAAGTCATTCTATGAGCAAACTGATATTTATATTTTATTTTGTTATTTTAGATAAAATAAGTATAATTACATTATATCAATTAAATTATAACCCAAGAAAATGGTTGATTTATTTAATTTTTGTATTTCACCATTTAATATAGGATAATTTATGTTATTATTCATGATATTATTTTCAGATGAATTAATTTTTGAATTTTGATTAATTTTTTCTATATCTTTTATAAGAATTGATTTTTCAATTTTATTTTTTTCATTTTCTTTTTGCATATATTCCCACCAAGGTTTCCATGGGATAATTATTTCATCTAATTTTGAATTTAATTCTTTTTGATTTTTTAATAAATTATTGAATTGTTCTCTTTCTTTTTCATTTAATTTATTCCATATTACGTTAAAGCTTAATTTATCTTTAATAATAATAATAGTAATAATAATAATAATAATAATAATAACAATAATAACAATAAGAATGACAATAATAATAATATATAAAATTTCAAGCATTTGTATTTTAAAATTAAATTTTAAATTTTGAAATTATTATTTATTTTAAGAAAGTACCTAAATTTAATTCAGAAAATCTATTAGATAGTTCATCTTCGCTATCACTTTCTAAGTATTATATATATTATAATAAATTAACATATATTATAATTCTATAATTTAAAAAATATTTTTTTATTACCTTGGGTATATTCTAAATCATAGGATGTTTCTTCTAATCTTTTTAAAATCTTTAAAACCTTATTTTTACTGGTATCTGTGACTTTTTCGCCTTTTAATAAATTCATAAAATTTTCTTTAAAAAATACTTCAGCACATTTATGTTTCTGTAATAAAAATGTATATATATATTATATACAAGTTTATAAGTCTTTTTATTTTTAATTAATATTACTGTTTTATAATTTATTATTTTATATATATACCTTTGATTGATAACAGGTTTTACTACAATATTGTAAATTACATCTTGGACATAAATATTTTTTATATTGTTTAAAACATCTAATTAATAATTGAAATAATAATTATAATTTAATAATAATAATAATAATAATAATAATAATAATAATAATAATAATAATAATAATAATAATAATAATAATAATAATAATAATAATAATAATAATAATAATAATAATAATAATAATAATAATTATAATAATAATAATAATAATAATAATAATAATAATAATAATAATAATAATAATAATAATAATAATAATAATAATAATAATAATAATAATAATAATAATAATAATAATAATAATAATAATAATAATTATAGATGAATTAATAAATAATTACAATTATTTACATTTGACATATTTGAGTTTCATTATTGTTTATTATAGGATTACTCATTTTATTCTTTTCTAATGATAAAATTATTTAAAAATTAAACAAAATTCAAAGGAAATATTGTTATATATATATATATATATATATATATATATTTTTTTTTTAATTATTCAATTAAAATAAATATATTTTAATATATTAATTTTTATATTGGTATTATTTATTTATTTTTTTTTTCTTTTTAATTTTTTTTTCTTTTAATTTTTTTTTATCTATAATATTTTAAAAAGAATTTAGTTTAAATTTTTCAAAAATAAGTAAAAAAAATTAAATAGTTAAAAATAGCATTTATCATTTAATAACATAAAATTTTAATAATAAGTATTTTTATATTTTTTTTAAAAAATGAGTTTAGCAAGGTAAAGAATCTATAATTTTTAATTATATTTATGATTAATATTTATATAATAATATTAATATATACAAATAATATCAATAATCTATTTTAATTTATTCAATAATTTATGTATATATTCTTATATATTATAAAAATTATGTCTAATATTATTTTTTTATCTGATTATAATATCCTTTTTATTGATAATTTATTTCAATTTAAAAATTTTGATTACTATTCAATAATTCATTGTCATTTTTCATTAATAATTATAATACTCATTTTCTTAACTGTAATAAAATCGACAATAATAATATAAATAATAATACAATACAACAACAACAACAATAACAACAACAACAATAATAATAATGATAATAATAAAACATTATTAAAATATTTTTGATTATACTATTTACTATTACTATCAATAATATTAATAAATATTTAATAAATAATCATATTATTAAAAAAATAAAAAAAAAGTTTTTTACCCAAACCAAGAAATCAACAATTAAAGACTGATTCAATATTCGATTCTAAATCTATAATTTCAAATGATGTTGTTGGTCCACCATCATATAGACATAGAAAAGGTTTTATTCCTAAAACTGTGGAGGTAAATTTATTATTGATGATATTTAAGATTTTTATTATAATAGCACTTATATATATATATATTTTTTTTTAATTATTAATGCAATGTATAATTTATTTTATATTATATATATATTTAATCAAATATGTGTTATTCAATTATTAAAATTATTAAAATTATTAAACAGGATTTTGGAAATGGTGGAGCATTTCCTGAAATTCATATTGTTCAATATCCATTAGATATGGGCAGAAAAAAAAGCATTAGAACTTCAACTAAAACTTTACCATTACAAGTAGATAAAGATGGAAAAATAAGATATGATGCTATTTTAAAACAAGGTCATAGTAATAATAGAATTATACATTCCCAATTAAAAGATATTGTACCTATGGAAAAAAATGAATTTAATGTTAGACCTTCTGAAGAAGATATTAAAAAAACAGCAGAAAAAACACAAGCTGCATTGCAAGCTATTTTAGAAGGTCGTTCAAAATCATCTCAAGGAGTACAAAATAAAGATAAAAAGAATGGACCATCATTTGTTAAATATACACCTGCTTCAAAATCAACTGTTGGTTCACGTATTATTAGAATGGTTGAAGCACCAGTAGATCCAATGGAACCACCAAAATTTAAGCATAAGAAGATGCCAAGAGGTCCTCCATCACCACCAGCTCCAGTATTACATTCACCTCCAAGAAAAGTATCTGCTGAAGAGCAAAGTAATTGGGTTATTCCTCCATGTATAAGTAATTGGAAAAATGCAAAAGGATATACTATTCCATTAGATAAACGTTTAGCAGCTGATGGTCGTGGTATACAGGATATACAAATTAATCCAAAATTTGCTAGTTTTTCAGAAGCGTTATCTATTGCAGATCGTCATGCTCGTGAAGAAGTAAGATTAAGAGCTAATATGCAAGCTAAATTAGCTGCAAAAGAGAAAAAAGAAAAAGAAGAAAGACTACGTATGTTGGCACAACGTGCTCGTGAAGAAAGAGCTGGTAATTGTTTTATTTTATTTATATATAAATCTTTTTTTGAAATTTATTTAAATTTAATTATTTGAATATTTACTAATTTATATATATATATATATTATTATTATTATTATTATTATTATTATTATTATTATTATTATTATTCATATATATTATATTATTGACTCTATTTTTCTTATATATGAATATAAAATATAAATAAACATGTGATTTTTTATATAAATATATAAATATATATGCATATTTATAAATGTATATATTTTGTAATATATGTATTAAAAAAGGTTTAATTCATAATGAAGAAAAAAGAAATGAAAGAGATGATAGTGATACAGATTCAGGAACAGAATCATCAAGTTCAGAATCATCTAGGTCATCTTTTGAACGTTCTCATAAAGATCATGATTACAAATCATCTAGACATAGAGAACACAGAGAACATAGAGAGGAAAATGAAAGTGAAAGAAAGGCTAAAGAACGTGATAATTTAAGACGTGAAAGACAAAAACAACGTGAAAGAGAAATGCGTTTGTCTCATATGGGCCAAGAAACAAAATCTAAAGTTATGCGAAAACTGTAAGTTAAATATAAAAAAACAATAGATAGAATATATGGATTTATTATGTTAAAAATATATATAGTTTTTTTTACATAAAAAATTATTATTTCATTATATTGATTATTTTACTATATATAATTGAATGTTTTTTTTTTTTTTTTTTTTTTTTTTTTTTTTTTTTAATTTAATTTATTTTATTGTGTTATATAATAAAATGCTTTATAAAATGTTAGAGGTGATCGTGATATATCAGAAAAAATAGCATTAGGTTTAGCACAGCCAACCACATCGAGAGAATCAATGTATGATCAACGTCTCTTTAATAGATCTGAAGGTTTGTCATCGGGATTTGGTAGTGAAGATAGTTATAATATATATGATAAACCATTGTTTGCTGAACGCAGTTCAAATTCAATATATAGACCAAAGAAAATAGTTTCGGATGATAATTATGATATTGAAGCAATTGAAAAGATTGTTAGTAATAAAACTGGAGGTAATAATAATGATTATTAATCTTTTATCTATTATATTATTATATATTATTTATATTTTATTTTTCCATTATTAAATATTAATTATTATCATTATTATTATCCACTTATAAATACATATAGGTGAAGGTAGTCGTGGATTTAAAGGTACTGATGGTACTTCTCAAAGATCTGGTCCAGTTCAATTTGAGAAAGAAGAAGACCCATATGAATTAGAAAAATTCTTAAAGAATAAGAGAAATCATGAAAATAATAATGATGAAAGAGGATCTGAAAAAAGAAGAAGACATTAATTTTATATTAATAATTATCGATTTTATATAAATATATTTTTTTTTTATTTTTTTTATTTATTATTATAAAGTTTTTTTTAATAAATTTTTTTTTAAAAAAAAAAAAAATTAAAGTAAAAATAACAATAACAATATCATTAAAATATAAAGTTTTGTAAATAATAGAAATAATAATTTACTTTATTTTTCTTCAATTAATCATATTACTTATTAAATAACTTAATGATTTTAATTTATTTTACTGTAATAATTAAAATTTAATGATTTTAGTCCTATAATAAATATTAAATGAAAATAAAAAAAAAAATAAAAAAAGGAAATAATTTTTTTTTATTTTTTTCTAAACTGTTATAAACGAATAGAATATATATAAATAATAATTTTATTATAATTTTTTTATGTCTCCAATTTAGTGTTATCTTTTATGTGAATATATTAAATAAATAAATAAATAAATAAATAAATAAATAAATAAATAAATAAATAAATAAATAAATAAATAAATAAATAAATAAATAAATAAATAAATAAATAAATAAATAAATAAATAAATAAATAAATAAATAAATAAATAAATAAATAAATAAATAAATAAATAAATAAATAAATACATAAATAAATAAATAAATAAATAAATAAATAAATAAATAAATAAATAAATAAATAAATAAATAAATAAATATTTTTGTTAATCGGAGTGGAAAATTAATAATGAAGAATATATGTATCATTAATTAATTAATTAATTAATTAAATATATAATATAGTAAAAAAAAAAATTATATATATATATAGTTATTATAATTATATTAATAAGATTAGCTCAGAAATCGATTAATTTCTTTTTTTATTTTAATATTTAATAATATTATAATAATTATTCAATTTTTAAAATAATTATAGTCATTGATTTTACTACAATTATATAGAAATAATAATAATAATAATAATAATAATAATAATAATAATAATAATAATAATAATAATAATAATAATAATAATAATAATAATAATAATAATAATAATAATAATAATAATAATAATAATAATAATAATAATAATAATAATAATAATAATAATAATAATAATAATAATAATAATAATAATAATAATAATAATAATAATAATAATAATAATAATAATAATAAAACCAAAATCTGTTATATAATTCTTTTAATATATATACTTTACAAATAATTATGATATTTTTTTATTAAATGGAGAAGAAATTTGATAGGAATAAGTCTTTTTCAAAATGGAGTTCCAATGCTATATATAACAAAAGGTTTGGAATTTCTTCAATAGCAGATTCAAATAATGTAATCTAATTTAACATATGCTAATAAAATATAATTATTTGATTTATAACATTATGATATTTTAACATTATAAAATTGATATTTATATAACAATAGAGTATAATAAGTTCAACATATATATATAAGAAAGATGAAACATGTTATGATATTGTTGAAAAATTATGGAAAAAAATTGTTAAACGGAGAAACGATAATTTTAAGAAAAAAAAATACATTAATAAAAACGATAATGAAGAAGAATCAAAAGAAACATTTAGAGATACAACTATAGAATTTTTAAAAAATAGTAATTATTATAAAAATGAAAACAGTACAGTAAAAAATAATTTGTTAATTTCTAGTGTTGCATATTTAAATGATACCATAATTAGTGTTGAAAGTAGTAATGATAATATAAATAAAGTAAATGTCAATAGATTGGACGGTTATTATTCAGATAGTAAAAAATTACTTTGTGGATTAACATTCAATGATATTTATGATGAGAATATTTCAAAATCATTAGTTAAAATATCTGAAATTTTTGGATGTAATAAGGAAGGTTGTTAATTTATTGTTAATAATTAATTGAAATAAAATTAATGTGTGTAAAAAAATTAGCTAATCAGTATATTATTCTTTTTAATTTTTATGTTAATTATTATAATCAAATAAAAACCAAATGTAACTAAATTATTGTTAATTAATAGAAATTGAAGATTTAATATCAATGCAGATAGCATTCAATCGTTCATGGAAATTATTTTTAATTGGGTTATTTCAATATGAAAGTGTTAATCGTTTCTTTTCAATGTATGCTATAAATTCATCTATAAAATATATTAATGATACCCTATTAGATACTGAGACATTGAAAGTAAATTATACGTTAGAGATAAAATAACAATAGATCGTATTTATAATTAATACATATATATTTTTCATAATTATATATTAAATTTAAATAAAGCAAAAAATTAAAAGAAAAAAAATTAAAAAAAAAGAAATTTATATAAGATAATATAGTTTTATTAAATTATTTATAATTTATACATAGGGATTGATTTTTACTTTAAACAATATTTCAGTATCAGATGAATCAAAACTTAATAGATTAAATGCAATTTATTTACTTGGGGAGTTTGCTAAATATTTTGGTCAAATTAGAGCAAATGAAAATTTATCATTATTTGTAAATTTAATTATATATATGCTCTTTTTTCATTTGATTTTCTTTTATTTTATAATTTAGAAAATATATAATATATATATTTATTTATTTTATATTTAAGTTATTTGCATAATAGTTTTAAATATACAATTATAAAAAGCAAAAAATAATAAATTTTATTATTAATTACATTTATTTTTATTATTAAATATACATTTCTTATAAATAATTATTATAAAGGCTTTTAAAAAAGTTTCAGAACAAATAATAAATATTCAATATATAGAAAAAAAATTATATGAAGAAGTATTATAAATTTTATATATTTAATAAATAATTTATTTATGTATTTATATATAAATTATTATTAATTATTATTAAAAATAAACAATTAAAAGGATAAACAGAAATATTATAAAGTTCTAAAAGACGATAATGAAAAAAAGAATTATTTATTGAATGCATTAGGAAAATTTACAAAGTATCCAACAATGTTTCATGATTATGTCGAGAAATTATCTTTATATATTATTAATGAAGAGATGAATGCAAATGCCAAAGTTATAGATGATATTGAAAAAAATTTAATTAATCCAGAATTAACATTTGAAGATGAAGAGAAAGAAGAAATGAAAACCGTAAAAAATATTTGTCAATTCACTATTAAAACTTTATTAGATTTAATGAATGATAATGTATATTATATACTTTATTGATGTTTTTATAGAAAAAAGAAAACCTGTTATTTTTATAAGAAACTTATTATTAATATATATATATATAGTTTTATAAAACTGAAGAAAATGCAAAAGTCATTGGAAGGATATTTGAAGATCATATTCCAAAACTTTTAGATTCTAAAGAGAGTGATTTAGCTAAAAAAGCTGTTCAATTTGTGGGGTAATAATATTATATATATATATACAAATATATATCTTTTTATCATTTTAATTGCTTTAGTAGTATTATTAATATCAGTATAATGGTTAAAAATTTTTATTTGTGCTATAATTATTATTATTTTGGTTATATATACTATAGAAATTGGTTTCCTATAGCAAAAAGTGATAATTTAAAATATGAAGGATTAAAAAAGATTAAAGAAGGTCATGAAATAGCTATGAATATATCAATTCAAAAAATTCCAGAAAATCAGATAAAAAAAGAAAGTGAAGAGTATAATAAGGTACTTAATCAAGAATTTTTATAAATTTTTTGAAATAATAATAATAATAATAATAATAATAATAATAATAATAATAATAATAATAATAATAATAATAATAATAATAATAATAATAATAATAATAATAATAATAAAATATGTAATATTTTTGATTAGAAATTATCGATTGAAGAGGTTAAATATGAAAAGTTAAAAAGCATGTTAAGACTTCTTTTTTCAGTACCTGGAACAAAAACTGTATTGGAAGGAAATAAAGGTAATAACCAATTATTAAAATTATTTTCAAATTGTTAATAATAATAATAATAATAATAATAATAATAATAATAATAATAATAATAATAATAATAATAATAATAATAATAATAATAATAATAATAATAATAATAATAATAATAATAATAATAATAATAATAATAATAATAATAATAATAATAATAATAATAATAATAATAATAATAATAATAATAATAATAATAATAATAATAATAATAATAATAATAATAATAATAATAATAATAATAATAATAATAATAATAATAATAATAATAATAATAATAATAATAATAATAATAATAATAATAATAATAATAATAATAATATTAATAATAATAATAATATAAATAAAAGAACAAAAGAACAAATAAATTAATAATTATATATAAAAATTAAATATTATAAATTAATAAATTAATAAATTTATTATTGAAAATAAAAATGAAATAATTAATATAGAATATCCCGGCTTTTTTCATGTTAATGATAGTAGTTTACCAAGAACTGATAGTATAGTAATATTTTTACCAATAGATCCAAATTCTAAAGTTTCAATATTAAGACCATTACCAAAAATTCCGGGGGTTCCAGATTATGCCACAACTATTCCACCTGTTTTTAGTGTATATATAATTAAATGTTGATATTATAAAATTTAATATTTAATCATAAATGAAATAGTATTAAAAAACCATATTCATATATTTTATGAAATAATAAAAATATAGGAAAAGCAATTAACAAGAAAACAGATTAATGAATTAACATTATTTGAAAAACAAGAAAAATGCGGAATGATACCAGAATTACCTTTTGGTTTATCGTATAATCCTGGAATTTTTGATAAAGAAAAACAAAAAGCTAATGAAGGTTTTGATGACAACAAATTACCAAAAAATACTGTTACTGTACCATTTAGAGTTGAGAAATCATTAATTCCTCCAGGTAAATATAAATATAAAGATTTCAAGCTTTAATAGTAAAATATATTATATATATATAATTATATTGAATTTTATATTATTTTTTAATACAAAATTTAAAAATTTTTTTAAAAATAATTAATTCAGGTTTTTTACAGAGATGTCCATTTTACGGATTTGATTATAACAAATTTGATAAAACAAAATTAAAAAATATTATTCAACCTAATGAAATTACATTTAGTAATTCTGAAAACATTGCAAAAAATGTTCCAGATGGTACAACAATAGAAAATACACCGGTTATTTTTCCTAATAAAAACATGTAATTATAAAAATTATCAAAAACTGAATATTTAAAATAGTGTGAATAAATTTTTGTATATTTATTATATAAATACAGTATTATGAATTCTTAAAAATTAACTGTAATGTATAGTAATTTAAAAACATTTAATAACCCATTAGATTTTCCTGAAAATGCACCAGTAATTATTGAAATAATAGAACCTAATGATACTAAAATAAGAAGAATAAAATTAAAAGTTTCAAAAATTGATAATGATATGTGCACTATAGATGACAATATAAAAAGAACAGAAGGGTATTTTATAGTAATTATATATATATATATATTATTATTATTAATATTAAATATTATATTTAATCAATAATAATTAATTATAATAAAAAGAGAGAAAATTTTAAAAAATGGAGAAACAGTCAACATATATATTAAAAATAGAAATAGTAAAAATTCTGATAATGATAATTGGATTCCTATAAATATGGAAGTTATTGATGAAAATTTTATTGATGGTAATAAAATAAGTTTCTTAATATCATATATTTATGTATACTTAAATATATAATATATATAAAAAATAGATAATGATAATGTAAGGAAATATTTTAAGAAGAGCTCTATGACTAATAGTGAAAATAAATCACCAATACCCTCAGGAATAACATCAAATGGATTGCCATATTTTACTCCAGCGGTGTAAATTGACATTTCTAAATATAATATTAATAAATTATATGTATATATTTAAATTATTAAATTCATTAATATTATATATATTTCTTTATTAAATAGAAATTTACCACCTGTTCCGATAGGATATACAGAAGATGGTATTCCATATTATGAAAAAAAATCAACCATCAAACCCATACCATA
>MCFG01000112.1:72500-112500 GCA_002104895.1 Anaeromyces robustus | reverse complement strand
ATTTAGTTGTAACTAATTTAGATATAGATAATCAGAAATTATCATTGTTAAGTATATCAAATGAATTCAAGATAGAAGATAAAAAATGGTTATTAGGTCCTGGAGAACAAGTTATTATACCAATAAAATTTTCTCCAATGAATGAACAAACACATTATAGAGGAAAAGCTATATTTAGACATAATCATGGCCATTCAACAATTTTATTATCCGGAACTGGCGCAAGCGCAGATATATATTGCGAAAAAATATTAAATTTTGGTACTGTAAAGGTAAAAACAGATATTGTAAAATATTTAAAGCTTCATAATAGAGGTTTATTGGGTTGTAGATACACACTTCAAATTTATTATCATGATCAGGTTTCATTATATACCTTTAAAAATTCTGATGATCCATATGATATTGAAGGTTATATTGAATCAAGTGAAAAAGTGATAATTCCTATAAATTTCTATTGTAATGGTGAAGTTTCAAATTCAATTATATTATTGAAATGGCAAAGAATCCCTAATGGAATTTGGGAATCAGAAAATATTGAATTAAAAGTTGAAATCGGCCAACCAAAGTTTGAAATAGATAGGAAAGAACTTAATTTTGAAACAACATATATAAATATTAGAAAAACTATTCCTATAACAATTTTCAATAGTGGCAATGCTAATTGTAATTGGAAGATTCATAATTATAATCCAGATATTGAATTCAAACCAAATGAAGGAGTTATTGAATCAGATGAATTTTTTGAGATTGAAGTTTCATTTAACCCGAAAACATTTGATCCTTTAAATGATACACTTCGATTTGAAACTGATGCTGGAGATAAATATTTATTGATAACAGGTATTATTGGAATTCCATATTTGAAAATTGATTCAAATGATATTCATATTAATTTTGGCATTATTGAAATTGAAAAATATTCTTCCAGAAATATTACTTTAAGTAATACTGGATCAAAGCCTTTGAAATTTTTTACATCTATAATTAATCATAAAATTAATGGTATTGATTTTGAAAAAAATGAATATGATATTTTCTTTTTTAAGCAGTCTAAAGGTATTATTAAGCCGAATTCTTCTGTTCAGTTAAATATCCTCTGCTTTCCAATAGAATATGAAACTAAAATTACAGCAGAATATATTATCATATCAAATAATGGTGAAAAATGTTGTGGAAGTTTATCATGTATAGGTGGGAAGGCAAAAATTGAAATTATTGCAATTGATAATAAAGATTTTAAATTAAAAACTAATGAAGTAGATCATAAAAATTTTAATAAAAATAAATTGAGTTTAGCATTATCATCTCATATTAAATTAATTAAAACAATAATAGATGATATTATAAAGACAGAATCTGAATTGAAAGATGAAGAAGAAAAATTTATGAAGGAACAAATGAAAAATCCATTAAAAAAACGTCAAATCCAATTATTGAAAAAAAAGGAAAAAATTAATTTTAAAATGAAGAAATCATTAAATTTAAATGGAAGTAAAAATAAATTTATTGATGATAAAATAGATAAAAAAAATGAAATAGATCAACAAAGTATATATCAAGAACAAACTGAAGAAGAATTAGAATCAGATAATAACTTATCAGAAATTGATAAAATTAATAAAAAGATTTATATTCCGGAAAACTTATTGGATATATATACTAAGACTGGACAAATTCCAAACGTTTATGATGATTCTAGTTTAATTAATGATTATATTTTACTTCATAAAATAAATTATGATAATAAAAATGAAATACCTAAAACTCAAGATGTAAGAGTGTTTTTCGAATATATTAATAGTAATGTTGATATAATAACACGAGATTGTATTGCAAAAATAAAAGATTTAATAAACAATAAATGGATTAAAAAAAATAATAATGAAATATTAATTAAAAGTTTAAAATTGATTCAGAAATCAAGTTTTATTATTAAAGATATAATAAATCCAATAAAACTTTGCGATAACTCTAAAATAAATACTTATTCTCTTGGATTAATAAAAGGTTCTACATATCTTAAAAATATTTCTCTTTTCAAAATAATAAATAATGGTAATATGGATTTTAGTTTTAATATTGTTGATAATATATCAAATTCAATGAAGCCATTAGATTATAATACAAATAGTCAACCATTTAGTATCAATCCAAATTCAAGTATTATAGAAAAAGGAACATCTCAAGATGTAGATATATCCTTTAGAGCATCTGTTACAGGAAGATATGAACAACAATTTGAAATATATTCTGATAATAAAGCAATTGGCTCTTTTTATGTTAATGTTAATATTGGGAATCCCATATTTTCTGTTTATCCAGATACAATTGATTTTGGTATAACTCAAATAAATACGATATCAACAAGAACGATGATGATAATTAATAATGGTAATTTTAGCGATAATTTTATTATATCTCCTAAAGATGAGAATGATATTGAAAGCTTTATTTTTGAAAGTACAAATGGGCAAATTGATTGTAATAATGAAATATCTATACCGATAAAGTTTTTACCAAAAAGAGAAGGGAAAATAACAGGTATTTACTTGTTACGTTGGTTAGGTAAACCAATTTTAATTCATATAAGTGGGATAGGTGGTGAAGCAAGATTAATACCTATTTTTAAAAATGAAATTGATATTGAGAATAATTGTTTATTTTTCGGTGATGCTGAAATAGGTAAAGAATATGAAAAAGAATTTACTATTAAGAATAACGGCAATGTTGAATCAATATTTAAAATTGAATATGATGAAGATTTAATGGATTTTGATATGGATAATTATGAAAAATCAAAAGTTAGACTTCATCCAAATGAAGAAATTTCTGTAAGAGTATTTTTTACCCCACAGAATTTTGGAGTTTTAACAACTCCTATTAAATTGATACAAAATAATAATAAAAAATTTAATATTCCAATTTATGCTAACTGTGGAGAATATAAATATACATTAAATAAAATCCCTGAATTGAAAGGAATTCAAATTAATTCTGTAGTAACAAGAGATATAGTGTTTAGTAATATAGGAACATTTGATATACCT
Organism: Anaeromyces robustus; assembly: GCA_002104895.1. Classification (NCBI taxonomy): domain Eukaryota; kingdom Fungi; phylum Neocallimastigomycota; class Neocallimastigomycetes; order Neocallimastigales; family Neocallimastigaceae; genus Anaeromyces; species Anaeromyces robustus. The sequence goes on along the minus strand of MCFG01000112.1, from coordinate 109,450 downwards.
CTATCTATATATTTATATCCATCTTATTTAGAATCATTTATTGAGATAAGTATTAATAAAAAGGAAAGTCAATATATAAAAAATCTTAAAGAAGATTTTATTTATTTAAATGATGAAGAAAAGATTGAAAATGAAATATTTAGGACATATGCTAGAAATAAATCCAAAAAATATATTGGTATAGTGAAACCTAATGGTATACTGAGTATGACATTAACTTTTAAGTCTGATATATGTGGATTAATAAAAGGAGCCATGGTAATCACAGAAGTCAAAAGTGAGGATATTTTTGAATTACCATTAAGATTTGTAGTATATAAAGACGAAGTTTGTTTAGAAGATACGAGTGATGTTAATCTTGGAAGAATGTGTATTAATCAAAAGACTCCAATTCAACAAAAGTTAATGAATTTTGGAAATGAGAAAGTCAAATATAGAGTTTATTTTAAAGAAGAAAAAAAATTAATTGAGGAAAGTCAGCAAAAGAATAAAAAGAAAAAAACTCCTAAAAAAAATAAAACTAAAAATGAAAAATCTAAAACAGTAGGTAGTAAATCCTCATCAGATAAATCTGCTACTCCTACATTAATTCCTATATGGAACATTATTTCCGAAGATGGTAGAATCATCATTTATAATAATAATAATAATAATAATAATAATAATAATAATAATAATAATAATAATAATAATAATAATAGTAGTAGTAGTAGTAGTAGTAGTAGTAATAAAAATAAATAAATAAATAAATAAATAAATAAATAAATAAATAAATAAATAAATAATAATAATAATAATAATAATAATAATAATAATAATAATAATAATAATAATAATAATAATAATAATAATAATAATAATAATAATAATAATAATAATAATAATAATAATAATAATAATAATAATAATAATAATAATAATAATAATAATAATAATTTATTTGTATTATTTTATAGAAGGAATAATATGTCCAGGTGGAGAGATTATTATTAAAGGTTATTTTATTCCTAAAGATGAAACTGATCCTGATCAATATAAAGATAAACTAATTGTGGAAATTCAAACCGTAAGTACTTTTTTTAATAATGAAATAATAAATTATATTTATTATAATGCGTAATAAAATGTTAATTTATCATTTAAAAATATAAATTGATTTTGAAGAATGATTCAACTGAATGGAAAGAAATCGGATTTGTTAAATATACTGGAGGAGGAGGATATGCTACATTTGAATTAGAACAAGATTTTATAAATGTTGAGAATTGTTCGATTGATAATAAAAAAGATATAGCTATAAAAATTAGAAATTCAGTAATAAAACAAATTATTATTATTATTATTATTATTATTATAAATTATAAATTATTAAAATATATATTTTAATATATTTAACTAAAATTTTTAAAAATAATAAAGGGAAATGCAAAAATATATTATTCAATGAATGATTACTGGGATAACAATAATATATTTTTAATTGATGAAGGCTTATTAAGTGGATTTATTAATGAAGAATCGACGTATGAGTTAAATATTATATTTAATCCAAAAGAAGAAATTTATTATGAAACAATAATTCAATTTACAACCATTCTTGGTTTGGAGAATATTAAATTAAAAGGACAAGGTAATTTATCTTAAATATATATATATACTTGGATAATATATTAATTGTAAAACATTATTATATATATAATAATGTTTGATGAATAATAAAGGAGTAAGCTATGCACTTTTTAAAGATAGTTTAGTACCAATAGAATTTAATCCTGTATTTTATAATGAAGAATTTAGTGAACAGGTAATTTTGATAATAATAATATAATACTTTTTTAATCTTTTAATACTTTATTAAGTAAATTTTTTATAAATATATAAATATATACATAGTTTAAAATATATAATGGTTGTAAATATGATGTTAAAGTTGCCCTTGATATTGTTCGTTATGTTGGAAAAAAATGTATTATAATGAAAGATTTTTCAGTTGTTCCTAAAATAATAAATATTTTTGGCAATGAAGGACAAAATATGTCATTGTGAGTATGATTATTAGAACTATATATATAGAAGAAATTTTTATCAATGATTATACTTATAAAATTTTTTGTTTATTAAAATAGTAATACATATACAATAAAAGGATTGATTGAATATGAATATGGTGATAATATATCAAAAATACTTGATGATATTAAGGATAATCCATACGAATGTAGTGTGAGAATGTCAATTGTTGATGGTCCAGAATATACTGTTCCTCTTTCATATTATATTTCTGTAAAATCATTGAAAGTAATAGATATAAGAAGATGCATGAGTGAAACAGGAAATATTGATTATGATAATGAATCAACTGTTGATGTTATTGATTGTGGTGAAAAGGATATGCTAGTTAATGTTCATTATAAATTAGTATTATATAATCCTGGTAATATTAAAATTCCATTTAATATTAAAACAACAAATAAAAACATTTTTAGTCTTTCAGTTGAAAATGGATATATAAATGGAAAAGAACATTTGAAGTTTGATTTAATATTTAAAAAGTATAATTTTAACGATGATGAGGATATTCCACAATCAATCGAATGTATTGATAATTTACTTGTAATATGTAATAATGATAAAAGGTTTCCATATATATCTATTCCTGTTAAAGGAATATTAGTTGATAATGCAGAACCAATATCATTTCCTGATCCTTTTGAATTTCCAAAAGCATTTAAGGGAATGATATCATACAAAATACTTGAATGGAGAAATCCTTTAAGAAGACCAATTAATTATAGATTTATTATAGCAAGAGAATATTCTGATATATTTAAAGTTGCAGAATCCAAATTTTCTGATGATTTTACTAATGAAGTTGATGTATGTTAATAATAATAATAATAATAATAATAATAATAATAATAATAATAATAATAATAATAATAATAATAATAATAATAATAATAATAATAATAATAATAATAATAATAATAATAATAATAATAATAATAATAATAATAATAATAATAATAATAATAATAATGATTAATAATAATAATAATAATAATAATAATAATAATAATAATAATAATAATAATAATAATAATAATAATAATAATAATAATAATAATAATAATAATAATAATAATAATAATAATAATAATAATGATTAATAATAATATTTTATTTTTTAAATAAAATAAGGGCACTATTGGAGCTAGAGCATTATGCCAAATGAGATTAGCTTTTATACCAATTATAAATACCCAATATAAGGGAACAGCCCTTTTAGAAACAGAAGAAGGGTCGTTTTCAATAGAATTATTAGGTAATAGTGAGAATCCAAAGATATTAATTAATAGATCTAAAGTTAGTTTTAAAAATGTAAAAATTAATCTAGAAAAATCTGAAACTATCTTGATATCTTGTGGATGTTCAATCCCTTTTACACTAAATATTAATTATACAAATCAAACATTTTATAGTAAAGAGAGTACAATAACCCTAATTCCTAAGGAACATATAGATTTGAAAATATATTTTAGACCTGTATCTGATAAGAAAGAAAGTGGAGAACTTCAATTTACATATTATAATGAAATAGAAAAAGAACAAAAAGTGATTACAAGTATAAAATTATATGGAAATGAATCTATATCTAGAGAAAAATCATATCATACTTCATCAAGTGAAGGACCGTCTAGTCGTTCTAGTCATAAGACAAGCGCTCATAGTTCTAATGGTGAAATTATAGAAACTACTACTAGTTCAGAAAGTGAAGAAGATAAAACTGATTCTGAAAATCAAAAAAGTCCATATTACAATGATAGTACTGAAAATGAATCAAGTGAAAATTCTTTCGTCGAAAGTACTGATGAGAAAATAGAAGATCGCCCTATAAGCAAACATAGTCAAAAATCTAAAATCAACAATAATGATGAAGATTATAATGAGGACACTACTTCAAAACCAAATATATATGAAACAAGTAGAAAAAGTAGTAGAAGTCATCATAGTAGACACAGTGAATATTCACATCATGATATAGACAAAGATAATGAAAAACATGAGTATAAAGAAAAGGAAAAATATAAATTTGATGGAACTGAAGAAAAAATTGTATTTTATAATAGAAAATATGAAAAATTGGATGAAAATAAATTCAAAATAGGGTACAAAATGTCTCCTGAACAAGTAAAATTATTTAGAGAAAATCATACACAAAAATCATTAGATGAACTTCAAGACATTATGAATAATATATTCTTTTTGAATGATGTTGATGAATCTAAAATACCGTTTGATGAAATTCTTGAAAAATATAGAAAAGGTGAATTAACAAAAAATACATTAATAGGTAATGAAGGTGAAATATATAGATCAAAATCAAAATTATATGTCGATAATAAAGGAAGAATTATTGATGTAAATAATATACAAAATATGGAATTAAAGTTTCCTCATATTAAAAAACATCATACTGTTAAAAAGCAAATTGAATATGAAAATATTGGTAGTCATACTGTTGAAATGCAAGCTTTTGATGAAAATGGCGACCCAATAAAACCTGGTCAGGAGTTAATATCTAAGAATAAGGTATATACTATATAATTCAATAATATTTTCTTATTTAATATATAAATAATAATAATATAATTAACAAACATTATTATATGATAATAGAATGTTAAATATAGAATTTCACCATCTTCTTCAAAAATTAGACCAAATAGTTCCGAAGCATTTACAATATCAGTGGAAGTAAGTAGATAAATAAATAAATAAATAAATTTAATTATCAATAATAATATAAGAAATTTAAAACTTATATAAATATATTATTATTGTGGTCATTTTTATATAAAATTTCCTAGGGAATAGATATTGGAAATGATAAGTTTAATATCTCATTGGAAACAAAAACAAAAAATCCAAAAAGAGTAAATATTTTGTCATTAGTTAGTGTTATTCCAGATTTATCAGAAGAAAGGATGAATGCATTGAAAAACTATTCAAAGGTATAAAAGATAAAAAAATAATATTATGTAAATAAAAATAATATAATATCTAATAAATATTTCTATAAAAATATACTGAAAATTATTTAGGTTGATCAATCAGTAGAATCAAAATTGATGTTACCATCACCTCATAATGATGAATTACTAAAAGATGAGTTATGGAAAGTTTTATATCCAATTATAAGAGTTAAAATGACAAAACCTTCCGAAGAATACTATTATATACCATATTTAGAAGTATGTATATTTAAATAAATTAAATTTTATGAAAAATGCTATTAAATATATATATATATAACAATAATTATAAAATAGCCAATAATATCAGAAATTGATATGTCACAATTAATTCAGCGACCATTAGCAATTCCAAGAGAAATTAAAAAGCAAAGACCAGTTTGGTATTCCAATAAAATATTTATGTCATTTGATCATAAAGAAAATGTAAGTAATTGAAAATTTTATTAAATTTTTAATCTGATAAATCTAAACAAATTATAATTTATATATATATATAGGATTCAATTCCATTAACTGAAAAGAAGATAAGAGAAGATAACGCAGAAAAATTTGTTAAACAGATTGAAAAGAAAGCAATTATACTGAAAAAAAGAAAATAATTTTATTATTTTATATTTATTATATGTAAATATGGAATTATTTCTTTTCTAGAGGTTAAATAATCCTATAGAAAGAGAAAAACAATTAGAGAATAAATAACTATCAACAATAATAATAATAATAATAATAATAATAATAATAATAATAATAATAATAATAATAATAGTAATAATAATAATAATAATAATAATAAATAATAAATAATAATAATAATAATAATAATAATAATAATAATAATAATAATAATAATAATAATAGTAATAATAGTAATAATAATAATAATAATAGTAATAATAATAGTAATAATAATATTAATATTAATAATAATAAAAATATTAATACTATTATTATTAATATTAATATTATTATTATTGTAAAATATAATTATTAAAATAATAATTATAATAAATATGTATATATTATAAAGTTTTTGTAGTACGAAATTTTATACAATGTAAATAAGAATTTATGAAACTTTAAAAAACTATATATTTTAAGAATATAATAAAAAAAAAAGAAAAACAAAAAATAAAAATTATATAAAAATTTTTATAATTTTAATATATTAATAATCAAAAATATAATAAATATTTAAAATTATAAAACTTTAAATAATTTAAAAATTAATATAAAAAAAGTTTTATATTTTTATTTTAATATAATATTTTTATAATTGAATTTTATTCGATTTTTTTAAGGAAATATTTTTAAAATTTATAATAAACACATATATTTATTTTTGTTTCTATTTTTTATTTAATGAATTAAAAAAATTATACAATAATAAAAACTGATATTCTAAATGATAATACAAGAATAAACAAAATGGAAATTAAATCAATAAATCAATTTGTAAATATTAATAATTATTTATTATATTATAATATGAAGAAGCTAACAAAATGAAAAATATTGTATATTCAAAAATAATAAATAAATGATAAAACTTTATATAAATAATAGAAAATAAATATAAAAATAATATAGCAACAATAATAGTAACGAAGTTAATATTAATACATACTAATACAAATACTAATAATAATTAATAATAATAATAATTAATAATAATAATAATAACAATAATTAATAATAATAATAATAATAATAATAATAATAATAAAAATAATAATAATAATAATAATAATAATAATAATAATAATAATAATAATAATAATAATAATAATAATAATAATAATAATAATAATAATAATAATAATAATAATAATAATAATAAGTATGAATAATATCAGCACATAGAATATAAATATACTGAATTTTATTATATTATAATGTTTTAAATTAAATAAAATGATAATTGGAAATAATAATATTTAAATGAAATATTTTGTATTTTATAATTATTTATATAAGCAATTGGGTGATTGTATTGGAAAGGGTGCATTTGGAAGTGTATATAGAGCGTTAAATTTGGAGAATGGAGAAGTAGTAGCAATTAAGCAATTAAAATTAAATAAAATATCGAAATCAGAATTGGATGTTATAATGGTAAATATACATGATTATACACGAGGATTATATAATATTGAAATAAAAAACCCTAAAAATAATTTATTTTTCAATAATATTTATGGATCATTTATTTTAATATTATTATAAAAATGAATAAAAATTTTTATAATCATAGACTGAAATTGATTTACTGAAGAAATTAAAGGTAAATTATTAGATATATATATAAGAAAATACAAAAAAGTTAGATGTACTCAAATAATTAAATTGATAATTAACAATAATAAAATATATAATTATTAATATAATAAATATAATATATTTATTATGTAGCATCCGAATATTGTTAAATACTATGGATTTATAAAGACGAAAGATTTTTTAAATATTATCCTTGAGTAAATATTTTTACATAATATTAATTATTCTAAATAGCAATACAATAATAAAAAAATATTTAATTATCATAAAAAATGAAAGGTATTGTGAAAATGGTTCATTGCAAACAATTTATAAAAGATTTGGCCAATTTCCAGAAAATCTTGTAGCTGTATATATTAGTCAAGTTTTGGATGGATTATTATATTTACATGAACAAGGTGTTATACATAGAGATATAAAAGGTATAATCTTAATTTATAATGTATAATTATTATAAGAATTCAAAAATTTTATTAATTTATTTCTTTGTTCGTATTTTAATTATATTAATAAATGTTATTATTATATATTAAAATAAAAAGGTCCAAACATATTAACAACAAAAGATGGTTCAGCTAAATTAGCTGATTTTGGTGTTGCTACATGTATGGGAGAAAATGCAGATAAATCAGTTGTTGGATCACCATATTGGAGTAAATTATTAATTTAATATTGAAAAAAAAGAAAAAATTAATAAAAGAAATAAAATACTTGTTTTTATAAATATTCTAACAATGTATAATATTATTATATATTAAAGTGGCACCTGAAGTAATTGAATTAAACGGTGCTACAACAGCATCTGATATATGGTAAAAAAACATATTGTATAATTGAAATGTATTTATATTGTATAAAATATAAAATTAAAATTTTATTATCAATAATATATATAGGAGTGTTGGATGTACAACCATTGAATTATTAAGTGGTGAACCACCATATTATAACTTATCGCCAATGTCAGCACTATTTAGAATTGTAGAAGACGAGCATCCACCAATTATGGAAGGAATATCAAGTGTTGGTTTTATATATATATATATATAATATACATTATTAATCTAATTATATATTAATTATTTAAATTTTGTTTTTATTTATATAAAATTATATTTTAATAGGCATTAAAAGACTTTTTATTACAATGTTTTCAGAAAGATTATAATTTAAGAATTTCAGCAAAGAAACTTTTAAAACATCCATGGATTCAAAATGCAAGGAAAAAAGTAAAATAAATAAAGATTTTTTTATATTAATATTATTAATGCTATTATAATTATTAGTAACCAATTATTCTAAACATATTTTTTAATACTAATATATAAATAAATAAAGCTTAATTCAGACGTTGAAAATATTGGTGGTTGGGATGAACAAATAAAATCAGTAAAAAAGTGGAATGAGGCTCTTACTGGTATATATTATAGAAAAAAATTATGAAAAACATTATTTATTTTAAATTTTAGTAAATATTGATATATATATAAATTATACCTGTTTTATATACAATATCTTATATATATAAGATATTGATAAGAATCCTGTAGTTTTAGAACTTCCACAGCAAAATAATTCAGATCGTCCAGTACCAGATCCAAAAATTAATAATTTGTTAGAGCCAGAAAAAGATGGTAAAATTTTAATACTAATATATTAACAATAAAAATAATTCTGTAATTAATTATATATTTGATGTGTATTTGTTGTTTTTTATAAACCAAGATGAAAATTGGGATGAAGATTTCCAATATGAGAGTATAGGAAATACCGAATTCATAAATAAACTACAAATTCCTCAAATTCTTAATCAAAAAATAAATAATAATGATACAAATAGTAAAATGGATAAAGATAATAATAACAAAGAAATAACAATTAGACCAAAATCTAAATTATCTATAGGCGAAACTGAACCAACACTTAAAGCCAGTAGTATTTCATTATATAGTTGTAAAGAGGGTGTTTTAGAGAACTGGGAGGACGATTTTGATATGGAAGATGAAGAATCAAAATTATGTGATTCTTCAGCAGCTTCATTCACAATTACTCCTGGTAAAAAAATAATAAATTCATTTTTTTTTATTAATTAAATATATATATAACGTTGTTAAATTAATATAAAAAATTAATGATAGGCAATTACAAAAATTTAAAGAAAAGTGATGATATTAAAAAACAATTATTTGAAAAAAAGAAGAATGAAAGCGACAATAAAGGAAACAAATGTAAATTATCATTTAATATGTATGTAGAAGATGAAAGCGATGATAATGACTTTGAAGATATATCATGGACTGAACGTATGTATTATAAATTAATATACATTTAATTTTCTAATGTTATTATAAAATTATTAATAAATTTTTTATAGAGGATGATTTAAATTTGCAGAAGATCAAAACAACAAAAGGAGTAAGTATGATAAATAAAAGTCTTATATATGCTATTAAATAAGTTAAATTTATAATAGCTAATTATGTATTATTTAATAATATATTTTTTTTAAATATAAAAACAATACATTTAATTTAAAAATATATAAATAAAAATATACAAATATTATATGATGAATAAAAATAGTTCGTTTTTTCAACCGCAGACGATGAAGATGAAGATGATCCATTCTCTGATATATGTGAAGAGTTTAATGAAATTGGTAAGTATTATATTTAATATTAAATCTTTTTATTCTGTTTAATTTTTAATTAAATTATAAATATATATAGAACTTGAGAAGAATATTCAAAAAGAAAAGATTGCAAAATTAACAGCTGAAATTAAACAACACATTGTGTCGCTATCATCAACAAATTTAGATGTATTTACTAATAGTACTCAAAAATTGGTAACACATAATATATATAATTCTATTAATGAAAATAATAAAATTAATAAATTAATAATAATAATATTTTATATAGAAATTATTATTTACAGAACAGCCCGATTTGACAAATGTTTTAATTACAAATCATTTTATATTGCCAATTATTGATGTATTAGAAAAATCAAAATCATCAAATACTATAACAGAAATATTAGAATTAGTAAAAATTGTAGGCGAAATTTTAACATATTATTTTTATGAATAATATTTATAAAATTTTAAAAATTTATAATAATATTTATTTCTATAATTACTTTAAATAAATTAGATATCTTTAAAAAATAATGAATTTCAAGAACATTTTATATTATTAGGTGGACTTCCATTAATTATATCATATGCAGAAATGCAATATGAACATAATATTAGATATTTAGCATCTTTTATTATTCAAACCATATGTAAAAATACTAAATCTGTAACATTTCAAACTTTCATTTCTTGTAGAGGCCTTCCTGCATTAGTAGAATTACTTGGTGGTGATTATTTAGAAAATAAAGATTTAATATTTATGACTATAGATAGTATATATGATATATTTGAATTGCAGGTATTATTTTTATAATTATTTTTATATTAATTTTTTAATTGTTATCAATATTTTTTATTACATATAAAAATTGCATAATTATTAAATACACTAATAAAAAATGAAAATATAATTATATTAGAATTCGACTCCCAAAAGTGACTATTTACAACTATTTATTGTAAGTTATATAATACATAATATATTAAAATATTTTAATATATTAATAAATTATATCATATATATATATATGATTGTTTTTTTTTTTTTTTTTTTTTTTTAGAAATGCGATTTAATACCAAGTTTATTAAGAGTTTTAAATCATATAATATTGGATAAAGATATATTTGATGCGGAAGAATATGAAAATAAAATTGTAAATATATTTTTAAAATTTTCAAGAGGTGATGCTGCAATTAAAGAAGCGGTTGCTACAAAAGAAGCTATTCGATGTATTTTTTTATTTATTCTTATATCAATTTTATTTTTATAAAATAAAATTAATCATACTAAATTTATATATATATCTAAATAAATCAGGCTTATTAAAAGAAATTGATAAATTATGTTTACGTCAATCTATTAATATTTTAAAAGGATTGAAAAATTTATCATCGGATTCTAGTACATTAGATAATTTATTCAATGCGGGAATAATTCCAAAATTAATCAAATTCATTAATACTTATAAGGACGATGAAAAAGTAGTATATTGTATTCTTCTTGATATTAAATATATCAAATTTTATTTATATATATATTATTATTAATTTATTGATTATTTTATATATATTTATATTTTATTTATAAAAAAAAAAAAAAAGCAATATCAAGAAATATCAAATCAAGTTTTAAATATTATATATAATTTATGTCGTATTAATAAAAATAGACAAGAGAGTGCAGCAAAAGCAGGTGTTGTTCCAATATTACAAGAATATGTAAATAATCCAAGTCCATTAAAAGAATTTGCATTACCAGTTTTATGTGAAATGGTACATGCTGGTAAGGCAACAAGAACTATTTTATGGGAAAATGATGTTTTAAGTTCATATATTTTATTAATGAAGGATACTTTCTGGCAAATTAATGCAATTGATGCTATATTTGCATGGTAAAAAATATAAATGCAAAGTATAATAATATATTAATTTTAATATATAATACTTAAATTAATATTATAACTTTTATTATTCTTATATTAATAGGTTATTAGAAGACCCATGTCCGATAGAATCAGTACTTGAAAAAGAAGAAAATATTGAAATTATTATTAATGCTATAAATTTGTGTTGTTCAACAAATTCAAAATTTGATACTAAATTTGTTAACTTCTTAGAAATATTGCAAAAGTTAATGTTTATTTCTAAACCAATAACTGAACGTATTACTATTTTTACTTTAGATCAATTTGATACACTGGGTGTTCAATTCTTTGGAATTTTAATAGGAAAATTATTACATCCAAACGCTCTTGTTAAAGTTAATATATTAAAAATCTTTACTTCTATGTTTGAAAGTCTAGAGCATGAAAAAAGAAAAGAATTATATGTAAAACTAAATAATAACTACGACATACTGTTAAAGTTAGACTCATTAATGAATGATTCAGCTATTCTTGTTAAAGATTTAGTTACTAGTCTAAAAAAAAACTTGGACGAATACATCTAAGTATCTATTCGTCAAAAAAAACGAATAAATCGAATTCAAAACAATTAAATATAAATAATAAACAAACAAAGAAACACAAAAAAAAGTCGAAAAAAATGCAAAAGAAGAAAAATTAATAAAAAGAATATAATAAAAAGAAAAAAAAACTTCTTTTATGAATAAATAATTCTAAATTTAATTTTTTTTTGTTTTTTTTTTTTTTTTTTTGTTTTTTTTTTTTTTTTTTTTTTTTTTTTGTAAAAACTTAAATAATTATTAAACTATATTTTATATATAATATAAAAACTTTATTTTTATCTTTTTTTAATTTTTATGCATTTTTTTTTATCTTTTATTTGTAATTTATCTATAAAACTACTTTATAATAACATTAAAAATATTGTATCTATATTAATTTAAAAAAATATGTATTAAATAAATTATCAAGAAAAAAATCATTTTTTTCTTTTATAATATATATATATATATATATATACAATTAAATAAATAATTTAAATATAAATGATAATTATTAATAAATATATAATAACAATATAAATATATAAATATACTTAATTCTTATTATATAAAATATTAATTCTTTAATAAAGAGTTATATGATATTTTATTAATTATATAAATTGTTTTATATTAAATGTATATTATTGTTATTTATTCTTGGATTATTAATAATAGATAGTGTATATATATAAACCAAATAAATTATTTTAATTTCATCTTTTGTTTCTTTATATGAGCTCTTAATATTTTCTATTTGTAATTAAAAAAAAACAAAAAGTTTTATTTAATATAAATTATAAAGTTAAAAGATTATATTTAATATAATTATATAATTTATTTTAATTTACCTGTTTCTCTCTTAATGATTTCTTAGCTTTATTCTGTACACTTCTTTTATGTACAATCATCATAAATGCTTTATTCTTTTTTGATTTTTCCTGTTTTAAATTAAATTTTAATAAAATTATATTTAATAAAAAAAAAATATCATAGTCAATAAAAAATTTATATATTGAAAATATATATAAATAAATATTTAAATAAATAAATGAATATTTTTATATTTACAGCATTTGTAACACTTGATCTTTCTTTTCCTTTTCTTGAACCAAATTTAAGACGACCTTCACGACCACGCTTTTAGTAATAATAGTATAAAATAATAATAAATAATAAATAAATAATAAGCAAATAAATAATAATAATAATAATAATTAATGTTAATAAATTATACTAATTAATAATAACAATAAAAGTAAATAATAGCAATATATTTATATGATATTATAATTAATGTTTACCTTTATACTTTCCATACGTTCTTCATAATCAGATCTTTTTCTTTTTATATGAACTGTAAGATCATCTGCGTCCAAATATTCTTTAGTTTCTTCTTCTTCTTCATCAGAAGAATCAGATAAAAATTCTTCATCCTTATTTCCAGTCATTTTTTTTAATTCTTCATGATGACGAAGTCTTTTTAATTTAGTAAAATCTTCATCAGTTAAAATCTATAAATAATATATACTTTTAGTATGCTTATTATATTAGATATATTATATATGTTTTAATACCTACTCTTGATGTTAATTCTTCATTGGCTTTCTTTTTTTCTTCCATTTTTATTTTTTCTTTTTCCATTTTATCTTCTTCAGTTTCTTCATTATCTCCATTTTCTTCATCATTAATTACTTCAGCCTCACTATCAACCTCCCAACCTTCCCAACCTTCTCCTGGATCTTCATCTTCATTATTTTCATTATTTTCTTTTTCTTCCTTCTTTCTTTGATATTTCATTAAAAGCTAATAATAATAATAATAATAATAATAATAATAATAATAATAATAAATATTATATTAAATTAATATTATCATTTCAAATAATATTAATATCAATACTACCACAGTTACCATTACTACTACTACTACTACTACTACTACTACTACTACTACTACTATTATTATTATTATTATTATTATTATTATTATTATGGAAATAAAACTTACATCCATGCCTTCAACTGTATCATTAACTTTAACTTCACCATACTGTGGTGCTTTTATATCTTTAAGATTAATTGTAGCAATTTTGCCCTAAAATCATATCAATTAATAATTTATTTTTTAAATTAAATAAATATATATTTAAATAAATTATCTTTAATAATTACTCTATCCTTTTTCTTTAACATCTCAGGATTAATTTCACGATAAAGACTTATTAATGACTTAGCAGCAGCAGTTACACCTTTAAAATTAATTAATATTAATAGATAATATTTTTTTTTTAATTAAATACAAATATAAATTTTTTATTATTAAGCTATATAAATATATATATCATACCACTGTCTTGATGAATTTTAAAATCAGCTACTAAACTCTGTAATAATCTTTCATTCATAGCTAATGGAGCACGTGTACAAATTTCCCTTAAACTGTTTAAACTATTATATTTTTTATTTAAAGATTATTTATATCATATAAATATGAGAGTATAAATAAAATAAATATTTTATAATGCTAAAATTATATTTATAAACATTATTTAAATATTTATTATAAATCATATATTATAGTTACCCTACAATAATAACTTCTGAGGCACAGTTAGTCCATAAAAAGTTATTTGATATAGCTTCAACAATTGGTTCAATTGAATCTGGTGGAATTAATTCATGGATACTTTGAGCTGTATATGCTAAAATTTGAGTAACATCACGTTGATGAGGAACCAAATATTTAATAATAAAAGTGTAAAAATTCAATAAAATAAGTTTGTGAACGCCGATTAAACGAGATATAAGGTTTATCATTTGAATTCTAACTTCAAATGAGAATTCAGAAGTAGAAGTTACTTGCTTTAACCTTGAAAACAATTTTTCAGAAAATCCTAAACAATAAAATATATATAAATTTTAATATCTTAATTGAAAAAACATAATATTAATTCTTATTACCTTGTGGATCATTAATTAAATGTAAAGCAGAAAAGTTAAAAACTTCGGCTTTGTTTCTTTGTCTTTCTTTCTGTATTATTATTGTTAATTTTATTATTATTATTAGTAGTATTAGTATTAGTATTAGTATTAGTATTAGTATTAGTATTAGTATTAGTATTAGTATTAGTATTAGTATTAGTATTAGTATTAGTATTAGTATTAGTATTAGTATTAGTATTAATATTAGTATTATTAATATTATTATTATTATTATTATTATTATTATTATTATTATTATTATTATTATTATTATTATTATTATTATTATTATTATTATTATTTATTTATTTATTTATTTATTTATTTATTTATTTATTTATTTATTTATTTTTATTACTACTACTACTACTACTACTACTACTACTATTATTATTATTATTATTATTATTATTATTATTATTATTATTATTATTATTATTATTATTATTATTATTATTATTATTATTATTATTATTATTATTATTATTATTATTATTATTATTATTATTATTATTATTATTATTATTATTATTATTATTATTATTATTATTATTATTATTATTATTATTATTATTATTATCATTATTATTATTATTATTATTATTTATTTATTTATTTTTATTACTACTACTACTATTATTATTATTAAGAATTTAAAATATTAATATATAAAATATATATATTTTTTCCATAGTATTA
Source organism: Anaeromyces robustus (assembly GCA_002104895.1). Classification (NCBI taxonomy): domain Eukaryota; kingdom Fungi; phylum Neocallimastigomycota; class Neocallimastigomycetes; order Neocallimastigales; family Neocallimastigaceae; genus Anaeromyces; species Anaeromyces robustus. Next base: position 93,367 of record MCFG01000112.1, on the reverse strand, counting down.
TGTATTATATTTATTTACTTATAAAATATTACTTTTTTTAATGTAGTTAAAGCTCTTTCCATTTGTGCTTGTTTAGATTTTGTTTTTTTAGTAATTTTCATAGTTCTTTTCATATAACCTATATCAATATCCTAAAATTTCAACTATTTTAGTAATTGATTATTTAAATAATCTATTTATAATTATATAAATAGTTACTTCTTCATCATCTTCTTCTTCTTCTTTTGAATTTACACCTAAGAAAAATGCAATTGCAGTAGCAGCAATTTTTTGAGTTTTGGATAAGCATGCTTGAGCAATGATATTAACAGTTTTTTCATCATTCCTTTTATATTTATAATTATTAAAAAAAAAAAAAAAAAAAACATTTGTATAAATATTTTATAATAATTTACTTATTATTAATAAATTATTCTATATAATATATAAATACCATATATTTTTTTTATATAAATCAATCATTACTTTCAATGACTCTCTTGCTGCAATCTATTATTAATATTATTAAAATGAAATATATATTTAAGTTAATAATATATGTAATATACAATATTCAATTTTTTATTTTTAAATTATTTTAATTTACATCATCAGAGTCATTTAACATTTTAAACATAAAATTTTGAAGAGTTTTATTTAATTTATTGTTTTTATGCTTAGCATTTGAATTTTTAATATCGGTAACAATATAAGTATGTAATAAAGTACGTAAAAGTTTATCTTTACAACGGAATAATGTAAAAAATAAAGATAAAATACTATTTTAAAAAAAAATAAAAGAATTAATAATAAAATAATTGAGTAATTTGAAAAATTAAAAATATATAATATTTATATTTACTTTGCTGTTGAAACTACATCTTTGTTTTTTAATAAAATCAATGCTTGAACCATGATTTTTCTTAAATTTGGCGATAAAATCATATAATGTTTAGAGAGAATATCAATTAATTGTTTAGGAAATTCAGCTGTTTCATTTGGATAACAACTTGATACATGGCTCAAAAAAGTAATTAATTCAGCAAATTCCTCACTTTCACTTTCCGGTTTTAATTGAAATATAGTTAATTGAGATTCATAATGTCTCCATTGTCTGAAAAATTCATCTTTATATGAAATAGGATCTCTTTTAATTAGATTTTGTAGCTGTGGTAAATTTTGAATTAACGTACTTCCTCTATTTTTCTTTCCCATATTAAATTGAAATTATACTATTTTATTTATTATAGTAACAATAAATAAATATTTATATTAAATATTTAATAAATCTTCAATAAATTTATAAAATTCTCCTGTATTTAAATATATCTATAATATATTTTTCAATAATCTTATAATTCCAATTAATAGTAAAAAATATAATAATGTTAATATATTTTAAAAATTTTTAAATTTTATTTTTTTTTTTTTTTTTTTATTTTTTTTTTTAAAAAAAAAATAATTATTTTTAGTTTTACAAAAATTGATTGGCCAATAATAAATTTAAAAATAATTATATAATAAAGTTTAAATATTTGAATAATAAATAATTATAAAATATTTAAAAGAAATCATTAAAAAATGGTTAATAATGATTAAAACGTAAATATATATAAATTATTATATATTGAATTATATTCATTATATATTTTATTTCATTTTTCAAAATTTTTGAGAATAAATAATTTATTTTTTTTATATTTTTTTTTTTTTGGTTGTTAAACATTTTATAATTAATATTAATATTTAAACAGAATTATAAAACATTAAAAATGTCTACAGTAAACAAGATATCCAACCTTCAAAAAAATATAAAAAATATAAGAAATATTTGTATTTTAGCACATGTGGATCATGGTATATAATGATATATGAAATTTAAATTGCAAAAAATGAAAATATAATTTAATATAACTAAGACACAAATTAAAAAATTAAATATGTTAATTAGAAATCAATTAAATATTTAAATTTAAATTTAAATTATATATTTTATATTTTAGTTAAATTTTTAAATTTAAGTATTATTTATAATAAGTCAAATAGTTTTGGTGTTATTATATGAATATGAAACCTTAAATTGTATAAAATGGAAAAAATATTTAATATAAAAGTCACAAATTTAAATATATGAAATTTTTAAATTAATGAATTAATAATAATATATTCAGAAACCAATGAAATTAAATTAAATTAAATTAAATTAAATTAAATTAAATTAAATTAAATAAAATAAAATAAAATAAAATTTTAAGATATAAATATTATTTATAATATATATATATTTGTATTATTTGTATTATTAATTATTCTTTTTAATTATTCTTTTTATTACCAATCCATCAATTCATTTCTTAATAATGGCAATAATAAAGGAAAAACAACTCTTTCCGATAGTTTACTTGCTTCAAATGGTATTATATCTGAGAGATTAGCAGGTAAAGTTAGATATTTGGATAGTAGAGAAGATGAACAGGAAAGAGGTATTACGATGGAATCTTCAGGAATTTCATTATCATTTCAAGTTATAACTAATATTATTAACAATGAAACAAAACGAGGTATATTTTGAATAAATAATCTTAAATAATTTGTTTTATTATTTTATAAGATAAAATGTTGATTAAATTTTATTATATTATTGTTATTATATTATAATATTTTATATATCAATATTTTTAATGATAATAATATATTAAGTTGAATTGCAAAAAGAAGATTATTTAATTAATTTAATTGACTCTCCTGGTCATATTGATTTTTCAAGCGAAGTATCAATTGCTTCAAGATTATGTGACGGTGCATTAGTATTAGTTGATGTTGTTGAAGGTATATGTACTCAGGTAAATATTATAATAATTCTTAATAATATATAATATATAATAATTTTTTAATGATATAAACAAATAATTTTATATTTATAATATTTAATACGAATCATTAGACACATACTGTTCTTCGTCAAGCTTGGGATGAAAATATTCGTTGTATTATCGTTTTTAATAAAATTGATAGATTAATTACTGAATTAAGATTGACAGCAACTGAAGCATATGTTCATATAAGAAATCTCCTTGAACAAATTAATGCTATTATAGGTTCATTTTATGTAGGTGGTGTAATGGAAGAAGATAACTTAAAGAGAGAAGTCTGTATTTGTATTTTTAATTATATTTATAAATCAATAAAATTTATAAATATAATAATATTTATCATTTTTAATTCATTAATATAAAACAATAAAATATTATAAAATATTTTTTAAAGAATAAAAAAGGTAAAGATGATAATGATGGCGAAAATGAGAATGAATGGGACGAAGAAAAAGAAAAAGAAATATTTTTTTCACCAGAAAAAGGAAATGTTATTTTCGCTAGTGCCATTGATGGTTGGGCCTTTAGGTAAGAAAAGTTAAATTATATATAAATATATATATATATATATATTTGAACATATTTATAATGTATTTAATTAATAATGTAGAATCGATTCATTTGCTAAAATATATGCAAAGAAACTTGGTATGAAAGAAGCTAATTTAATGAAATGTTTATGGGGCGATTATTATTTAGATCCAAAAACTAAAATGGTAATTGGGTATAAGCATTTAAAAGGAAGAAATTTAAAGCCAATGTTTGTTCAATTTATTTTAGATAATATTTGGACAATTTTTGAAGCTGTTGAAAATAAGTAAATATTATTTTATAAAATATATTATATTTATAATGAATAACAATTATTTTAAATTTTTTTTTTTTTTTTTTTTTTTTTTTTTGATATTATTTATATCAAATTTTAGTGATAAAGAAAAAATAGATAAAATTGTTAAATCGTTAAATTTAAAAATTCTACCAAGAGATTTAAAATCAAAGGATACAAGAGCCGTTCAGTCAACCATATGTAGTAATTGGTTACCATTAGCACAAACTGTACTTTATATCCTTTTAATATTAAACTGAAATATATTTAAATATTTTATATTAAAATAATAATAAAAAGTACAATAATGATAATAATGTAACGATAATAGTATAACCTCCTTAACAATAATGTTTACATAGTATAATTGAGCAAATTCCATCACCATTGGAAGCTCAAAAAGTTCGTTTACCAAAACTTTTATATCCACAAAATCTTGATAATGCATCAGATCCAGATTTAACTAATAACCAAAAGAAGCTTGAAAAAGCATTATATTCATGTGATTCAAGCGATGAAGCACCTGTTGTAATTATTGTATCAAAAATGGTTGATGTAAAAGCCGAGGATTTACCAACAAATCGTAGAGTTCAATTAACTGCCGAAGAAATGAGAGAAAATAGAAGAAAACTACTAGCTCAAAGAAAATTAGAATTAGAAGGACAAATTGAAGCTATATCTTTAAGTGATACTCAAGCTATTAATTCCTCAGAAAGCATTGAAAATAAACCTGACGAGGAAAAAAAAGATAGCGTATTAATTGGATTTGCTAGAATTTTTTCTGGTACTATTCATGAAGGTCAAACTGTTTATGTTATGGGTCCAAAATATGATCCAACTGACCCAACAAAATTCTGCACTCAGGTTACTGTTAAAAATCTATATTTAATTATGGGTAGAGAACTAGAAACTCTTAAATCAGTCCCAGCTGGTAATGTCTTTGGTATTGGTGGTTTAGAAGAAGCTGTTTTAAAAAGTGCTACAATTTCTACTCTTATTGAATGTCCAAGTTTGATTAATGTTGATATGAAAGCTCCTCCAATTGTTCGTGTTGCAGTTGAACCATACGATCCAGGTAATAATATAATTAAAATAAATAAAATCCTTTTTTTATATTATATTCTAATAAATATATATGTATAATTATTTAATAGGTGATATGCCAAAATTGGTTGAAGGTTTAAAACTTCTTAATCAAGCTGATTCATGTGTTGAGGTTTTAATTCAAGAAACCGGGGAACATGTTATTGTAACAGCTGGTGAATTACATTTAGAGGTTATTATATATAAATATACTAAAAATATACAAACATTATTTATAAATATTTTTAAAATATTTATAAATTAAAACATTTATGATTGTATATAATTTAAAAATATTAGAGATGTTTAAAAGATTTAAGAGAAAAGTATGCAAAAATTGGTATTCATGCCTCCGATCCTATTGTTCCATATAGAGAAACACTATCAAATCAACCAGCTATTAATACTAACCCATTCCAAGAGTATAGTGATAGTAAATATTAAATAATATAATATATTAAATTTTATTATTGATTTATTTATTGATTGATTGATTAATTAATTATATTTATTTATTTATTTATTTATTTATTTATTTATTTATTTATTTATTTATTTATTTATTTATTTATTTATTTATTTATTTATTTATTTATTTATTTATTTATTTATTTATTTATTTATTTATTTATTTATTTATTTATTTATTTATTTATTTATTTATTTATTTATTTATTTATTTATTTATTTATTTATTTATTTATTTATTTATTTATTTATTTATTTATTTATTTATTTATTTATTTATATATTTATTTATTTATTTAATAATTAATTAATTAATTAATTAATTAATACTATATTCTATTTCATTCTATTTCATTTTATTTCATTTTATTTAATTATATGAAGATGAAGATGAAGATGATATAGAAAATAATGAAAATGAACAAACAGTTAAAATTAAGGATAAAAAAATTAATTTACCTATTGGAACAAAAATTGTTAATACTTCTAAAGATATGTGTACAATTCGTATAAGAGCTGTACCATTACCAGAAAAAGTTACTAAATTTTTGGTTGATCAATCTGAAACAATAAAAAGAATAGTAGATCATTATGATAATAGAAGAAAGAATTCTAATCATGCACCGGAAGATGGTATTTTAGAAGAGCAAAAAGAAATGAAAGATAAAAGTGAACGTCAAAAATTTTTAAATGAATTACAAAAATTATTCGATGAATCTTATGATGATGCTGATAAAATCATTGATGGTAATAAACAATTCTGGAAAGACATTGTATCAAAGTAAGTTAAAAGCCGTATTATATATACAATACTATTATATTATATTATTCTATTTTATTCATTTAATTTATTAATTTTTATTATAACAATAAAGAATATGGTCATTTGGTTCAAAAAGAATCGGTCCAAATATTTTAATTAATAATATTCCTGGCTATGAAAGAACTCCGTAATTAACTATTTATATTATTATTAATTATATATTATTTATTTTATCACTAATATATATTTATTATTTTAATATTTATTATTAAATATTAAATATTTTATTATTTATTTATTTATTTATTTATTTATTTATTTATTTATTTATTTATTTATTTATTTATTTATTTATTTATTTATTTATTTATTTATTTATTTATTTATTTATTTATTTATTTATTTATTTATTTATTTATTTATTTATTTATTTATTTATTTATTTATTTATTTATTTATTTATTTATTTATTTATTTGTTTGTTTATTTATTTATTAATATTTATAATTATCTATATATATTTATATTTATATATTTTATATTTATATATACATAAAAAGATGGTGTGACATTAATGAAAAATCAGATAAAGAAAATACAGATAAACTTTCTGTTAAAGATTTTGAAGGTAGTATTAATTCTGGTTTCCAAATTGCCACTAATTCAGGTCCATTATGTGCTGAACCAATGATGGGTGTATGTTTTATCCTAGAAAACTTTAATATTAATTTTGATCAAGAAAATATTGATGGTAAATATAATTTATTCATAATAACATCAAATAAATAAATAAAAAGAGAAAAATTATTATTAATAGAAAAGATTATATTAAAAATTATATAATAATAATTAATAATATTGTAATATTATTGTATAGCTCTTTCTTTAAGTACATTATCTGGCCAAGTTATTTCAACTATTAAAGAAAGTTGCTGTAGAACATTTTTAGAATGGTCACCACGTTTATCATTAGCTACTTATTCATGTGAAATTCAAGCAGCACGTATGATTTTTAAAAAAAAAAAAAAAAAGATTTTTTTCTTAATTATTCTAATATAATTTAATTAAAAATTATAAAAATTATTATTAACATTATTGAATTTTTATTTAACTCTTAAACTATCTTTATATTTAGCTGAAGTATTAGGGAAAATTTATGGTGTTCTTTCAAAAAGACATGCTAGAATTTATGAAGAAGATTTAAAAGAAGGAACTCAATTTTTCCAAATTAAATCTTTATTACCTGTTATTGAAAGTTTCGGATTTGCTGATGGTAAGAAAATAAAAAATATAATTATTAATTCTTAATTATTAAATTCATCTTATTCGAAAAAAAAAAAATATAAAAAGTATTAATATAATAATATATATATAAAATAGAAATACGTAAAAGAACTTCTGGTGCTGCTAGTCCGCAACTTCTTTTCCATGGGTATAGTATTCTTTTAAAAAAAAGATTAATAAAATATTTTTTATAAAGTATAATATTTATAATATTTATAAATTTATCAATTTATTATTATATTTATAGTTACATTGTATTAGATCAAGATCCTTTCTGGGTTCCAACAACTGAAGAAGAACTTGAAGATTTAGGTGAAAAAGCTGATAAAGAAAATATTGCAAAAAAGTATATGGATAGTGTTAGAAAGAGAAAGGTTAACTTTTACCTTATGTTTTTTCTTTTTAAAAAAAATTAATTATAAAATTATGTATATATATGATGGATTTAATAATTGATTATAACTAATGAATATTAATATTAATATTAAATAGGGTCTTTTTGTTGATAAAAAGATTGTTGAACATGGTGAAAAACAAAGAACATTGAAGAGTAAATAAGCTCAATTTAATCATATTTATATAAATAAATATAAATATTGTCCCTTTTTTTTCATATCTTTTCAATAGTATTTTGAGAAGTAACTAATAAAATATTTATAATTAGATATATTTATTTATATCAAAAATATTGAAAAAAATAATAATAAAATAAAATAAAATGTTAAAAAAATAAAATAAAATAAAATAAAATAAAATAAAATATAATATAATATAATATAATATAATAAAATATAATAAAATAAAATAAAATAAAATAAAATAAAATAAATTCTTTTTTTTTTCTCTTATTTTTTTTTATTAAGTTAATTAAATAAAAGAAAATATGGATATTTTATATTTTTTTTTTTTTTTAATTGAAAAAAAGTGTAACACTAAAATAAATTTAATAAATGAATATTGAATTAAAATATTTATTCACAATTCTTTAAATACAAATTAAATGTATACACAATTTTTTACATTTAACTTATTATAAAAAATATTTTAAATAAAGTTTGATTATTTACAAACTAAATTTATACTTGTTAAATATATATTTATAAATGCTTTGACTAATAAATAGCTTTGAAATTTTAAATTATTGCTAAATAGTTTATCATATATATATATATTCAATAATTTAAAATTTCAAAGAATTATATTCAAAATATAAATAAAATAAAATAAAAAATAAAACAAAAGATAATAATAATAATAATAAAATAATAATAAAATAATAATTATAAATTAATTATAAAAAAAGCAAATAACAAATAATAAATAATAAATAATATTCAAAAATTAGGTGTAATATTACTAATATTATAAAAAGAATATATATATATAAGTAAAAAAATTAAATAAAATGGAAACAACATCAGAAAAATGGTTCAATATTATTTTAAATGAATTTGATATAAGAGATAGAAAAGAAAAAAGTTGTAATCAATACATAAATGAGAGTAAGTAAATCCTTATTAATAAAAAAAAAAAAAAGTTTTATATAAAATAAAAATATTATATTAATTATTTTATAATTATTATAATGAAAAATAATATTAAACAGTTCAAGAGTTACAAAAATTTCAACTTGAAAATCAACAACATAAAGAAAAAATTTTAAAATTAAAAGATAGCATTGAAAAATTATATATTTCTTTGGGAAGAAAACAATCTGAAATAGAAGAACAAAAAGATATTAATAAACAACTAACAGTAGAAATACAAGAAAAGGCTAAAACAATAAATGAATTAGAAGAAATGTAATTTATTTAATATATATACTAATAATAATAATAACAAATGAAAATTTCTTATATTCATTTCATATATTAATAAATGAATATTTATATTTCACAAAAAATAAGAAAAGAAAAACAAGAAGAAGAAATTAAAAGATTAAATCAAAAGGATATTGATAATACAAATCTATGTGATAAAAAAAATGATGTTATTCAAGTAAAGATTTAATTTTTTATTTTTATTTTTATTTACCTATATTGTTAATTTATAATATTTAATATTAAAAATTATATATGTTACAATAAAAGGTATTGCAAGATGAAGTATTGGCACTGAAATTAGAATTAACAAAATTAGAAGAAAAAAATGTAAAATTAAAAAATGAAAATGAAATATGGATAAAACAATTAAAAGACCAAGCTAATAAGTTTGCACAACTTTTAAATGAACAAAATGCAAAAGTAGATTCTTCAAAAAAACCACAATTTGACCAGTATGTCATTTTCACTATAAATTCAATATATATATATATAAATTTATTTATATTAGAAAATATACTATTAAACTATTAATATCAATAACAATTCATATTATTTTATTTTTCTCTTCAAATATTAAATTATATAATTAATATAATTTATATATTAAGTAAAGCCGAAATTACCTTTAAAACAGATGAGTAAGTAATTTATTCAGATAAATTGTAATTTTATGTTTAATAATAATTATTTTTTTTCTTTTTTTTTTTCTGATAATTAAATCTATTTTAAATATGAAATGAAATATATATATATTAATAATATATAATAAAGTATGTTTAGCATTTCTTCATCCCCAAAAGTCGCATCAAAAATTCCAATTAACCTCTATGGGAAAATTGTAAGTTTTATAATTTTAATTGACATATATATAAATATATTACAAATAAATATAATTATTATTAGATATTAATTTATATATAATATTATTATATAGGTTACCGGAGGAGGTTATGTAAATTGTATGGAATTGAGTTTTAGTGGTAAACAGGTATATTTTATAAGAAATTTTTAACATTTAAAAAAATTAATAAAAATTTTATTAATAGTAATTTTATTAATTAAAATAAATAATTATATTGTGTGTAATATAATATTTAGATTTGTGTTGGTATAGATAAAAAAGTTAATATTTATGAAACTGAATCAGGTAATATAATAATTAAATAAAAATAAAAATGCTTTATGAATTTCCAAGTTTTAAAAGCTCTTTATTTTTAAAAAAAAAAAAATATTTGAATTATCATTAATTTTATTATAATTATTGTTATTATTATTAATATTTATTCTTAATTTTTATTACTATATGCCGACAACAATAATATAAATAATTAAAAGGCCGACCAAAATCAGTATTAACAGGTTTAGTTAAAGAAGTTACATCTGTTGATTTTAATAATAAAGATAGCTTAATTTTAGGCACTTCATATGATAAATCTATTAAAATCTGGAATGCTAATGGTTCATCGAAAGTTAGTAGATAATAATAATAAGATATTAATATATATTTATAATATTTTATTTTTATATATAATTATTAATTTATTTGTTCTTTTGTTCTTTTATTTTTATTATTATTATTATTATTATTATTATTATTATTATTATTATTATTATTATTATTATTATTATTATTATTATTATTATTATTATTATAATTATTATTATTATTATTATTATTATTATTATTATTATTATTATTATTATTATTATTATTATTATTATTATTATATTTTTTATTTCTTTAAACATCCTTTATATTTATATATAAAGGATGTTTTAACTGGTCATACAAACAAAGTTAGCAAAGCAAAATTTACTTATGATAATACAATTGTGAGCAAAGTTTATTATTATTATTATTATTATTATTATTATTATTATTATTATTATTATTATTATTATTATTATTATTATATTTAATTATTAATTTATAATACTATGTATAATTTCATTGATATTATATAATTATAATTTAAATAATTGAAGATATCATGCTCACAAGATCGTACTGTTAAAGTATGGGATATAAATTCAGGATCATGTAAGTTTTAATTCATTTATTTATTTAAAAATTATATAAACTATTAATAATATTATTTTTACATCATTATTAATAAATAAAAAATTTTTAGGTAAGAGTTCGTTATTTACACATTCTAGTTGCAACAATCTTGATCTAATAAATAATACAGGGTATATACATTATTGTATAATTTAAAAAATATTTTTTTATTTAATATATAATTTATATATATATATATATATATTTATTTATTTATTTATTTTTATTTATTTATTTATTTATTTATTTATTTATTTATTTATTTATTTATTTATTTATTTATTTATTTATTTATTTATTTATTTATTTATTTATTTATTTATTTATTTATTTATTTATTTATTTATTTATTTATTTATTTATTTATTTATTTATTTATTTATTTATTTATTTATTTATTTATTTATTTATTTATTTATTTATTTATTTATTTATTTATTTATTTATTTATTTATTTATTTATTTATTTATTTATTTATTTATTTATTTATTATTTATTTATTTATTTATTTGTTTATTTATTTGTTTATTTATTTATATGTTTGTTTATTTATTTATATGTTTGTTTGTTTGTTTTATAAAAAAAGTACAATGGTTGTTACTGCACATTTAGATAATAGTATAAAAATTTGGGATATGCATAATCAAAAATTAATTCAAGAAATTACATCTATTCATTCTTCTCCTGTCATATCTGCCGAAGTCTCTCCTAGTAAAGGATATTATAGATTATATATAATAAATATTAACATAATATACTACAAATATATATAATATATTATTATATTAATTATATTTTATATTTTATATATTGTAAATCATCTTAACTTAGCTGGAAATGAAATATTATCCTTATCAAGAGATAACACTCTGAAAACAATAGATCTTCGTATGTACAAAAATCTTTTAACATTTAGGTAATAATAAGAGTTTTATCTATTAGAAATTGATAAAGTTTAAAAATGTTGTATTATTATTCATCTAATTAAATGAATTTATTTTAAATAATTTTTTTTTCTTTATGTTAATAGAGATGATAATCTTAGGATTGTTAATAATACACAAAATGCATGTTATAGGTTTGTTATTGTTGTCGTTATTTTAATAATATAAAAAACAAAATTATTTATAATAATAATAATAATAATAATAATAATAATAATAATAATAATAATAATAATAATAATAATAATAACTATAATAATAATAATAATAATAATATAATTTATAATTATAAATATTTTTAAATTACAGTTCGGATGGTAAATATGCTATCTGTGGTTCTGGTAATGGTACAATCTATTTCTTTAATACTTTTGCAAACAAAAAAGAAAAAGTTATAAAAGAAAGCAGGTATAATTTAAATAGTATATATAAAAGATAAATGAATTATTATTTTTTTTTCCCTTTTATAATTAATTTTTAATTCTTATATATTATTTAAGTACACCAATAATTAATGTAAAATGGGACTCAACTGGGAAAAACATGTTATATACCTCTGAATTTAAAAATAATATTATATATATTTGGAGTGATAAAAAGCCATTATCTAGTGAATGGATAGATGTTTAAAACAAATTATAATGATAATAAATCTATTAAATAAAAATAAATTTTAATATATATAATAAATAATCATTGTTAAAATTTATTTTATATATAAAAATACACAAAAAATGGTATTTTTGGTATAAAAATGCATAAAATGGTATTTTTATATGTAATTTTTTATTCATTAAATATAATTATAATACATAAATATATTTAAATAAATTTTTTTTTTTTTTTGGCAATAAAATAATGAAAATTTTATTTAAATTTAATTTAAAAAGTACATGTTATAAAGTAATTGTACATATTAAAACTTAATCTAATAAAGAATAATAATTTATTATTTAATAGATAGTAATAATTAATAATTACTTCATATGGTATAGTGTATATTATTAAATTAAATCAAGTTGGAAAGTTATTATCATTATTAGATGCGTGTGACCTACTGTCTTGTCCTACTGAATTGTCAGCTTCGACGCTCTTGGTTAGATTGTTGGGATACCTATTGAATAATGACCAGATCTGGCCACTAACAGTAGGCATAATTCTAAGTAAAAGTGCGGATGTACGTACCAAAAGTGGAACATCCGAAAAGGTGCTAGGTTTAAGTTGCGCCTTACAAAGACTGTTCCACTCCTCTTTCCCCAAGTTATAATGATTAACTCTTCCACCAAGAAGGAAATAATATACCCTACTCCATTCCAACGAGTTGGAATGAAAATTTACCCCACTTGAAGCATTACTAACTAAATTATTATAATTAATACTATTATTTAAACTATTATTATTGTTGTTGATACTATAACTGAAAGTATTATTATTTAAATAAATATATAATGGTAAAAATAAATTTATCCAATATATATAATAAAATAATTAATATAATAATCAATAATATAAACATTTTTAAACTTTTTTTTATAATACTTTTATTTTTTTTTTATCCTTTACTGATTTAATTAGTAATATTTTATAAATATAATTCCAAAATACATCAATATGTTAATGCGCTAACTAAAAATTAATATTATTATTATTATTATTATTATTTTAAAATTAATTATTAAAAAATTAATAACTTTTAAAAAGATAGATATAAATAAATTATTAAAAAAATAATAACAATATTTATATATATATATATATATGATGTTTATTTATATAATACGATAAAAAAAAACGTAATTAATACATTATAATATTAATATATATTATATATATTTAATACGATAAAAATTACTTAATACGATAAAGAAGATTTTGAAATATTATATATAATATATATGATATTATAATATAGAAGATATACTTTTTTTTATATAAAATCTTTTTTGAATATAATATTTAAAAATCATAGAATTAAAAAATTATTAAAAAGAATTTAAACCATCTTATTATAATGATTATTATATATTATTATAGTTTTTTTTTTTTTTTTTTTGTTTTTTTTTTTGTTTTTTTGTTTTTTTTTTTTTTTGTTTTTTTTTTTAAATTGTTAACTTTGTTTTATCTGTGCTTTTGTTTTGATTTTAATTAATACCAATTTGTTGATTTTCAACTGTTTCTTCACTATCATATCTTCTTTCATCACTATCATATTTTTCATAAGTTTCAGTTAAACCACCTTCTGAATCACTTTGACTATTAGCAATATTTAATGATTTATATTCTTCAGCCATTTGAATAGTATCTTTTAAATATTCAGAAATAGAATTTATTTCTTGAGCATGATAATTTTGACAATTTTCAGCCATTTGAATAGTATCCTTTAAATATTCAGAAATAGAATTTATTTCTTGATTATGATAGTTTTGATAATTTTCTAAGCAATGTTTAGTTTCATTAAGATATTTTGCTATAGAAACAATTTCACCAATTAAAGCACTATTATATATATTATTATTATTATTATTATTATTATTATTATTATTATTATTAATTACTGGTTGTTGTATAGTTGAAGCACATGAAACAGTTTCTTTTAAATAATCAGTAATAGATTGCACTTCATTACGCATAGTTATAATGGATTGATTTAATTCTTGATTTTTTCTTCTTTCATTATTTAATTCTGTCAATAATGATGAATTGTTATTATTATTTTGAGCAATCATTTCAGCTAGTTGAGCTTGTAATTGTCTAATAATTGAATCTTTTTCATTTATAATAGTCTCATAATTATTATTATCAATACCTCTACTTTGAACACTTTCAGTATTCTAATTTAAAATTTGATAAAATAAATGATATAATAATTTTTAGTTTATAAATAATATTATTATAATAATTAAATATATATGTATATAATATTAAATATTTACAATTGGAATAGTATTTTGTTTTTCTAAGTTATTATTATATGTTAAATCCTTTTTAATTATAAAAAGCATAGGAAAGTATATATTAAATAAATAAATAAAAATAAAATAAAAAAAAAATTAATTATTGATCAATAATTATTATAATAATAAATATAAATTAATCAATGATTAAAAAAATTACAATAATTTGGCGATTCATAGAAGCTAATCTATTACGGTATCTATCGATTTCTTGTTCTTTTTGTGAAAGTTGTTTCTTTAAGTTTTTAATTTCATCGTTACTATTTAAAGTTAAAACCTATTATTATATGAAGGTTTAAAAAATGTTAATAATGAATGAATTAAAATATTAACTAAAACAAAAAAAGAAAATAAAACAGAATAATTTATATACAACATTAATTACTTACAGCTAATCGTTGATTAAGATCAACAGTACTATTCTTAAAGTTTCCTTGTTCTTGTAAAATAAATGGTTGAGTAAGATCAACAACTCTATTCTTTAAGCTTTTTTGTTCATTCAAAGCAAGTTGTTTCTTTAAAGCATTTATTTCATCATTAGAACTTAAAGTTAAAACCTATTAATAATATAATTATATTAATAAATAAGAATGTTAATAATACAATGATAAAAAAACACATTAACATAAATGAATTTAAAAAGAAAAAAAAAAAAGACAATCAATTTAATTCAAAACAACTACTTACAGCTAACTTTTGGTTAAGATCAACAACCTTATTTTGGAAACTACCTTGTTCTTTTTGAGTAAGTTCTCTTCTTAAAGCATTAATTTCATCATTATCATTTAATGTTAAAATCTATTATTATAATGTAATGTAAAAATAATATTGTTATGATGTTATGATATTATTTATTATTTATTTATTTATTATTATTATTATTATTATTATTATTATTATTATTATTATTATTATTATTATTATTATTATTATTATTATTATTATTATTATTATTATTATTATTATTATTATTATTATTATTATTATTATTATTATTATTATTATTATTATTATTATTATTATTATTATTATTATTATTATTATTATTATTATTATTATTATTATTATTATTATTATTATTATTATTATTATTATTATTATTATTATTATTATTATTATTATTATTATTATTATTATTATTATTATTATTATTATTATTATTATTATTATTATTATTATTATTATTATTGTTATTATTATTATTATTATTATTATTATTATTATTATTATTATTATTATTATTATTATTATTATTATTATTATTATTATTATTATTATTATTATTATTATTATTATTATTATTATTATTATTATTATTATTATTACTATTATGTAAATGAAAAAGAAATAAAATAAATAGCAAGTATTTAATATAAAAAAAAAAAAAACTTACAGCTAATCTTTGATTAAGTTCAATAACCTTATCCTTAAAACTACCTTGATCTTTTTTGGCAAGTTGTTTCTTTAAACTTTTAATTTCATCATTAGTATCTAATGTTAAAACCTAATTGTTCAAATACACAAAATTATGTCCCATTAATAATAAATAAATAGATATATATAATGTATATAAATTAATATAAAATGACTTTAAATATATATATTTACAGATAATCTTTGGTTAAGATCAATAACTTGGTCTTGAATCTTTTTTATATAATTTTCGTTATAATTATTAGATGCATTATTCTTTGGTTTTTCATTTAATTCTAAAGTTAATTTCTATTCAAAAAAAAAAGGATTAAAATCTTAATAATTTTTTCAAAATAAAGCAAAAAAAAAAATAATATTTATTTATAAATCGCTATTTACAGCTAATCTATTATTCAAATCAACAGCAAGATCACGGAAACGGTCAATGGCTTCTTGATTATTAATGGTGTTAACAGTATTAATATTAACGGCTGGAATACTTCTTTCTCTTTGCATCATTTTTAAGTTTTCATTTTCAATAAGTAAATCCTAATAAATATTATATATATATATTAATAAATACATCTAGTATATTATAATTATATTAATATATATATTATTTTTAATATTTACAGAGATCTTAGAGTTTAAGGTAAGAATTAAATTTTGATAATATTCAGATTTCTCATCGTTAGTAGCATTAATAGTATCGTTTGGTTTATTAAGATCATTCATTTCCAAACTTAAAATCTAATTAAATTTTGGTATTATAAAATAAATTGTTAGTAATAACATATATATATATATATTATTTACTTGAAATAAAAACAATAATCTAAATTTTATATTTTATATACTTACAGCTAATCTAGTATTTAGATTAGCAGCCATTTGTTGATAATATTCAATCTTTTCTTGTGAATTTTTAATTAAGTCATCCTTTTTAAGTAATTCAATATTCTTGAAATCATTGTATTCTAAAGTTAATTTCTATTATTTTATTCAAAATATATATAATAATTAGTATATAATAAAATTATTTAAAAATATTTAAAATATCTCTATTAATACTATCAAATATTCTATATATATCATTTTATACATACAGCTAAATTTGAATTTAAAGAAACAGCTTGATTTCTGTAAAAATCAATTTTTGATTCATCTTCATAGATTTCTGTGTAAACAATTTCTTCATAATCATCATTAGAAATTGGAACTGATCTTTCAACAATAATTGGGTCATTGTTAAACTTGTTAAGTTTAAGAAAATCAATATCTAATGAAAGCATCTATTGTTAATGTTATTATTATTATTATTATTATTATTATTATTATTATTATTATTATTATTATTATTATTATTATTATTATTATTATTATTATTATTATTATTATTATTATTATTATTATTATTATTATTATTATTATTATTATTATTATTATTATTATTATTATTATTATTATTATTATTATTATTATTATTATTATTATTATTATTATTATTATTATTATTATTATTATTATTATTATTATTATTATTATTATTATTATTATTATTATTATTATTATTATTATTATTATTATTATTATCATTTATTGTTATTATTAATTATTAATTATTAATTATTATTATTATTATTATTATTATTATTATTATTATTATTATTATTATTATTATTATTATTATTATTTATTGTTATTATTAATTTCATTTTATTATATTATATAATTTAAAAATAGAAAAAAATTATTTAAATATAAATATATTTTGTATATTAATATATATATTAAATATTTTATTAAATATATATAAAATTAAAAAAAAAACAAAAAAAATAAAAAAAAAAAAAACATACAGCTACTCTGTTGTTAAGATCAACAGCCATATTTTTATAATATTCAACTTTAGCATCATCTTGTAATCCTGGAACTTCGCGTATAACTTCACGAACAACTTCATGAGTAGCTAATGGTTCAGAAGTAATAAATTCATTATTAGTTAATTTTTTAATAAGTATGTCATTTTCTTTTTGAAGATCATTAATTTCAAGAGTAAATTTCTATAATTAATGCCATAAAAATAAAAATAAATAAAACAGTATAAATATATATTCATTAAATTAATAATATATTAATTATATTAATTTTTATTATTATATAATTTAATTATTCTCTCATTTTAAAAAAAAAGAAATAATTAAATAATTAACTTACAGCAACTCTGCCATTTAAATCACTACAATAATCAACTAATTCTTTATTCTTTTTCATTAAAAGTTCATTTTCATGATTTTTGTCCCAAATTCTTTGAAGGAAATCACCAATATAATCCATCATTTGTTTGTAAAGTTTACGAGTAAAGTTACGGAAGTAAACAACATCTTGTCTATTTAAGCGGATTTCTTCATTCTTAGATCTTAATTGATTATCAACTGTTGAAGTTAAAGTCTAAAACAATACATTAAAATAATATATAAAACAATTCAATATAAATAAATATTTATTAAAACTTTTTTTTTTTTTTTTGTTTTTTATTTTATATTATTTACCAATAGATTTCTATTAATGGTAGCCCATTTAATTTGTAAATTAGAAATAGTTTCCTTTAAATTTTCGATATTTCTCTTACTGGCAATATCCTTTTCATTAGTTAAAAGGGAAATAACAGAAAGGTTATTATTTAATTCAGCAGCAGTCTTTCTTAATTTTTCAATTTGAGCTTCCTTATCCTTAATAATCTTATTTTTAAGACTAAGTTCAGAATCAAATAATAAAGTAAGGTTCTATAATGAAAATAAAAATAAATAAATTAATAATAAAAAAATATAAAAAAGAATAAATAAAATGTCGAGTTTTGAGTTTTATCATATTAGTATATAAAATATTAATATTTAAATATTAAATATAATAATTTATATATATATATATATTTACAGCTAATTGATTATTTAATCTAGCAGAACGTTCAGTTAAATCATTAATTTTTTGTTCTTGATTCTTCATTAAATCACTTTTTTCTTTAATTTGAGAATCAAATAATAATGTAACAGTCTTATATTATATTACATTATATTATATGATTATGTAGAAAAAAAAAAAAAAAAAAAGAAAAGAAAAAGAATATATTTTATTATTCCCATTTTAATATAAATAATATAAAAATATATATATTATATATTTACAGCTAAATTATGATTTAAAGCAACTAAATCATGCTTATATTTTTCTAAAGCATCATTTGGTACTTCTGGTAAATTAGTGTTTTCTGATTTATTAATAGTATTCATCTAATAACATATATATATTATGCAATAAAATATAAAAAAATTATTAAATTATTATTACATTTTTTAAATAATAAATTAAAAAAAAAAAAAATAAAAATTATAGAAAAAAAATTATTTCATTATATACCAATTCTCTATTTTGATCTTCTAATTCTCTAACAATTGGCTTTTTTTCTAAAGAAATAGCTAATTGTCTAATTTGATCTTTTAAAGATTCGATTTCCTAATTAAATCAAATTAAATTATAATTATGTATATAATCGTTTAATTATATTATTATGATCATATAGAATAAATAAAAACTCTTATATTTTACAAAAATTGTTTTTACCACTCTTTTAGTATTTTGGAAGTCTTCTAACATAATATCTTTTTGTTGAATAGTATTTTCATATTCAGAGATTTTTTGATTAACAGTAATAGTAGCTCTCTATTAAATATGCATATATTAATTATTAATAATATTATAATAAAAAATTAATAATATAATAAATAATAATAATGTATTATTAAAGCCATACATTTAACTGTTGTAAGATATCACTTAATGATTGAATGGAATTAGTCATATTATCTTTTTGAAAATCTGGAGAATCTCTATAATCATCTAATTGTAAAACAACCCTCTATTATATATATAATAATATAATTATATGTGAATAACAAAAATTTGATTAGAAATTAATTTATCTTGATTATAAAATTTTATAATATGTATAAAAATATTCATACAGCAAGTTGGCTATTTAATCTAGAAGTAGTATCAGCAATAACATCAATTTGACTTCTCTTTTCGTTATAAGTTCTTTCATCAAATCTATCGCATTCGTATGATTCAATAAAGTTCTATTTTGAAATTAATATTAAAAATATACATATATATATAAAGATTTTAGTAATATAATTATTAAGATAAACTTTATTTTTAAATAATATATTTATTTTATATAATTTGTAATTTATAATATATATAGTATTGTATATATATTGATTTACATGAAGTTGGCTGTTTAAATTGGCAGCCAATTCAACAAGACATTCAGTTCTATTATGTTGAGAATCAACAAAATCACTATTAGATTTAATCATTTCATTGTATTCTGA
>MCFG01000112.1:0-57500 GCA_002104895.1 Anaeromyces robustus | reverse complement strand
TTAATTGATCGCCATGACTCATCCAAACTTTCATGTCATCACCTAAACCTTTGAATAATTTGTTTTCAGCAACAATTTTAATATCAGCATGACCATATTCTCTGCTTTCACATGGAGCAACTTCACCTCCAAGATCCCAAGCAATTTCCTTTTTAATTAATTAAAGTAAAATATATTATATTATATAATATATTAATAATTATTTAATATGCAATTAATTTTTATAAATCTATAATAATTTAAAAATTATTTAAAATTATTTCTATTCTTTATAATTTACATATTAAAAATTTTCAACAATTTCTTCAATTAAAAAAAAAAAAAAAAAAAAAAAACATTATTCTATTAATTTTTTTTTTTTTTTTTTAGTTTTTTTTTTAATAAAAAAATAAATATTTACTTGAAGACCATAACAGATACCAAGAACTGGAACACCTAATTCCCAAACCTTCTTGTCCATATGTGGTGAAACATCATCATAAACAGAGTATGGACCACCAGATAATATAATACCCTTTGGTTTGTAAGGTAAATCATCGATCTTATAAGTACAAGCTTGAAGTTCACAGTAAACACCAAGTTCACGAACTCTTCTTGTAATAAGATGAGAATATTGTGAACCAAAATCAAGAATTAAAATAGTATCGTAAATTTGATTAATAGCAGTACTCATTTTTAATCTTTTATTATTATTCATCAAAAACTATAACTATGTATAGTATTTTTTTAAAAAAAAAATTTCTGTAAAGAAAAAAAAAAAATTTCTGTAAAGAAAAAAAAATACTATATAAATTAATATTTAAATATATATATGCTGATATAGATATTTCAATATAAATATAGCAATATATTTAAATTATATTGTTAATATATAATAATCATATATAAATTTTATTTTGATGATTGGAATGCATCTTTTTTTAAAAGTTTAAATTTAAATTTTATTGGTTAATATTCAAGTTTTATTTTTAAAAAAAAAAAAAAAAAAAGATTAAATAATTTTAAAAAATAATATTAATTATAATTTTACATTAAAATAATGATAATATTAATAAAAAAAAAAAAAAAAAAAAAAAAAATAGATTATAATTTGTTTTAAATTCTTTTCTTATAATAAATAATTTTATAAATAGTAAAATTTATATTAAATGACTATTTTTTTTTTAATATCCAAAATAAAATAATATCATAAAAAAAAAAAAAAAAAAAAAAAAAAAAAAAAACAATATAATAAACAGAACTATTATTTATTAAAAAAATAAGATAAAATAAAATAAAATAAAATAAAATAAAATATGCTTATAATTTATAATATCATATACCAACATATTTTTCATGTTTCTAATAATTATTTCTAAATTTTATAATTAAAAATTAATTAAAATTATTTCAATATATATTTTTAATTAACAATATTAATTATTATTAATATATTAATTGTTTATTATTTTTTATTAATGATTATTATTAGTTTTTAAAAAAAAAATTAATAAATAACTTAGGATTTTTTTATTAACTACATTAAATAAAAAAACCTTCTATTGTATGGTTATTATTTTATTTTATATGGTTTAATACATTTTTTTTTATATGATAATTATTTTTCTTTTAATTATTAAATAAAGATTATAATTTAGATAGGCTCTTATATCAATAATTTTAATTATTATTATTTAAAAATAGTATTTATAATTTTTATAATTTAATTGAATTAAAATTTTCCCTTTTTTTCTTATATTTGTTACTATGTTATTTTTATTCACATCTTGATTATTATTTTTGTGTAAAACTTGAATTTTTTTTTATCTTTCTTCAATTTTGTTCTTTTTTTTATATGTTTATTTTTTGTTTTTGTTATATATATATATATATTGATTAATTTTGATTTTGGTTTTTTTCTTCTTCTTTTATATATATTATTAGAATTATTAAAATTTTTTTATTTTTATTTTTATTTTTTTTTTATTTGAAAATGTAATAATGAAATAAATTAAAAGTTTTTTTTTTTTTTTTTTTTTTTGACTAAAAATTATATATATATTTTGTTTTTTATTCTTCATACATTAAATATATATATTAATTAATATCCTTTTATTTTATTAAAATTAAAATTAAGCTGGAACATTGTGGAATAAGTAACTAACAGATTCACCATTATGAGTTCTTCTAATAGCTTCAGCAATAGTTGGAGAAACATCAATAGTTGCAATCTTTGGACATAATTTTTTCTTATCCTCATGTGGAATAGTATTTGTAACAACAACTTGAGTTAAAGCAGAGTTATTAATAACTTCACAAGCTTTACCAGATAAAATACCATGTGTAACAATAGCGTAAACCTTTGTAGCACCATTTTCAACTAAAGTTTGAGCAGCTTTACCTAAAGTACCACAAGTATCGGCCATATCATCAACAAGAACAGCAGTCTTACCAGTAACATCACCAACAAGAACCATTCTTGAAACAAAGTTGGCCTTCTTACGTTCCTTATGAATAAGAGCAAATTCTAAATCTAATCTATCAGCAATGGAGGTAGCACTATTATTTTTTTTTGTTAATATATATAAAAATACAATAAAATTTATTAATAAGAAAAACATATTATTTATTATTCATTGTAATTGCTATTATTAATGTCACATTCAAATCTAAATTTTTTGAATATTATTATATATATTACTTCAATAATATTATTTGTATTATTTATCAATAAAATATATATAATAATAATAATAATTTTTGTTTTAAATCCGCTAATAATTTTTTTTTTTTTTTTTTAGTTTTTTTATTAATGTTTCTTTTTTATTCTTTATTAATATTTTTAAATAATTTTATCAATTATTTCATATATCAATAATTCTCTAAAAAATATATACTTTATGTGATAATTAATAATAAATTATATTTATTTAAGTAAATAAATTATTACCGTTTGGCACCACCAGCATCTGGTGAAACAATGACAACCTTTCCTTCCTTGTAATCTGGAATACATTCACGAATGTACTTAAGAGTTGATGGTTCTGCATATAAGTTATCTACTGGAATATCAAAGAAACCTTGAATTTGTGAAGCATGAAGATCCATAGTAATAACATGGTTAGCACCGGCAACAGTCAACATATTAGCAATAAGCTTAGCGGAAATTGGAGCACGAGACTTATCTTTCTTATCTTGACGAGCATAGAAGAAACATGGAATAACAGCTGTAATACGACGAGCAGAAGCTGTTTTACAAGCATGAATCATAATAAGTAATTCCATTAAATTATCATTAATATCACCACAACCTGGTTGAATAATGTAAACATCCTCATCACGAACTGATTCACCAATAGTAACAGAAGTCTCATTATTAGTGTATTTAAGAACGGCTGCCTTAGCTAAATCTAAGTTAAGACGTCTTTTATATTATATTTATAAATTTTTATATATATTATTATTTTATATCAATAATCAATTCCATAATTATTTAAAAATATATATATATTATATATAATTAGTACATTTATATTAAATTTTTATATATCATATAAATAGTTATTATTAATATGAATTTTGTAATAATATTTAGATTATATAAATTTATGAAATAAATAATATGAAAGTATAAAAATATATTATTAATAATAATCTATTCAATTTAAAAAATATTCATTATTATTTTAAATCTAGAAAAATATTTATTAACCATATAATTTGCCTTTATTTTAAACTAACTAAAATATTTATACTAACAAAAAATACATATATTATATCATATTTAAATTTAAATTAAATTGAATTATAATTAAATTCAATAATTATAATTTATTTATTATATATTAATTTTTTAAACATTTAAAATTATATAATTTAATATAATATAACATAATCTTATATTTATTTATATATAATATATAATATATAATATATAATATTAATCAAGAAAATAACAACCTTGCAATAAGTTTTGCAAGTTCCATATGTGCATTTCCTGCAAAAATCTTGATTGAATTGGAAGGGGCGTCCATTTTATTAAAATATTATTTTGAAATTAATAATTTAATTAAGATTTATTATTTTAATAAAACTCTTTATTTTGAGATTTTATTAATTTCTTTTAATATTCAAGTGTAAAGAAGAAATTAACTATTTCTATCAAATAAAAATATTTAAAATCTAAATTAAAATTCAAACAATCAAATTTTAAAAAAAAAAAAATTATTAATTATAATATATTTAAATATATATAAATATAAATAGCATTGTATATTAATATATATTAAATTAAATTATTTATTTAAATAAATATATTGATTTTAAAATTTTTTTCTACATAATAAAAATTTTTCTTTTTAAAAAAAGAAAAACAATATTACATTTTAATTACAATATGAATTACAATATGTATTATAATGTATTATTTCAAATAATACTAAAAAGTAAAACTTTTATATATTATAGATTGAAATTTGAATCAATCACATTTCAATTTTGATACACAACCATTTATATTTAAGAGACTTGAAACATAAATAATAATAATATAATAAAAAAAAAAAAAAAAAAAAAAAAAAATTATATATAATAATAGCATATTCAGAAAAAAAAATATATAATAATACATACATACAAAATTTTTTTTCCTTTAATATATTAACTATATTATTATTTATTTATTTATTTATTTATTTATTTATTTATTTATTTATTTATTTATTTATTTATTTATTTATTTATTTATTTATTTATTTATTTATTTATTTATTTATTTATTTATTTATTTATTTATTTATTTATTTATTTATTTATTTATTTATTTATTTATTTATTTATTTATTTATTTATTTATTTATTTATTTATTTATTTATTTATTTATTTATTTATTTATTTATTTATTTATTTATTTATTTATTTATTTATAGCTAAAAAAACTAAAAATTATTCTTAAAAAATTATAAATTAACAATCTTCTTTATTCTATATAAATTATTTTATTTCCTTATAATATTATTTATATAATATGTATATATTATATAAATAACAATGAAATTTCACACATATAAAAAATTTAATATATATAATATAATATAAAAATATATTAATTATACAAGTAAAAATTGATATTTAAAATTGCAATATAATGGTATAATAAAAAATATAATAATTATAATATTATTTTATAAGAATTATTAAACACTAATATATAATTATTATTGATATAGTATTGCATAAACTAAATTATTATATAAGAATTAATTAATGAGAAAAAAAAATAAAAATGTATTTATTAAATGTATTATTTTTAAAATGTCAATTATGGATCTGGATCAATTTTTGATAAATATCTTTTCATTTTTTGACGTATATATGTAGGATTCTATATAAAAATTTGTATTAAATGTTAATAACAATATTTAATTTTTTTCATTGTAAATAAATATATATAAAAAATTATTCATAAAAAATAAAATATAAAAAAAAAAGTTATAAATATTATTATTGTTGTTGTTGTTGTTGTTTCTATTATTATTATTATTATTATTATTATTATAATTATTATTATTATTATTATTATTATTATTATTATTATTATTATTATTATTATTATTATTATTATTATTATTATTATTATTATTATTATTATTATTATTATAATTATTATTATTATAATTATTATTATTATTATTATTATTATTATTATTATTATCTTTATCATTATTATTATCTATTATCATTATCATTATCTTTATCATTATCATTATCATTATTATTATTATTATTAATTAATTAATTAATTAATTAATTAATTTAAAAATCTAAAATTACCTTTCCATTACTTAAAACATGTAATGATAATATTCCATTATCTGTAAGCACTTCAGCAGCTGATTGATTTAAGGAATATTCTTCATAATCCATAATTCCTTGATTAATTGTTGATTCGCAATCAATATTCATTTGGTTTTTATATTGCATAGAATTTAATTTTTGAATTAACGATTGCTGAAAATTGGTATATTCAGGTTGAATTGAATTATTATTATTATTATCATTATTATTATTAGTTATTGTAGTTGATGATGTTGCAAAATCATTTATGCTAGTCTGAATTTCTCTATAGCCCAAAGGTCTATGTGGATTGGTTGTCATTTATTTACTTAAAATTAATAAAAGAAAAATAATTATATATATTATTGTATATTATTTGTTTTTAAAATAAATGTAAAAATCAAAATAATAATTTATATTAAAATTTAATTTTTAAAAAAAGTAAAAATTTAATATAAAAATGACAATTAATATAATGTAAATTATTAATATTCATTATTAATTATGATTTTAAACTATAATAATATAGGGAAAAAAATAAAAAAAAAAAGAAAAAAAGATAACATAATTAAGGATATGACTTTCCTAATAATTAAAGTAATAAAATTGTTGTCATTATTGAGCTATCCTACTAGATTGTCCTACTGTATTTTCAGCATTGCCATACTTGTTTAATTCGTTTTATATATATATATATGCTTAATTGAATAAAGATACTATACCATTGTGTATTCCACAATTAACATGATTTTGTTTATAAGTACGGAAGTAGGAATAAAGGAAAAAGCAAGCCGTTGAAATACAAAAATTAAATGAAAAATATGTCATTGAAATGGAAATACAAAAGAAAAAGCAAAAAAGAATATGAAGAAAAAAATGATGATCATCGATGAATTTTTAAAAGATCCTGATCGTTTTGTTAGGAATTTAGACATTAAATTTAGAAATGGATGAAACATATTTATAATATTTGTGATAAATTTATAATGACATATGATGATAGAAAAAAATAAAAGAAGAAAAACGATATCATACAATTAAATAAAAAAAATATGTTAATTATATTTCTTTAAATGAACAATTTATATATTTCATTGACCATTTGAAATTATATAATTGTATTATAGATAATCAAAAATTTTATATATATAATTTTTATTATTATTATTATTATTATTATTATTATTTTGTTTTGTTAATGATTCGTTTAATTAAAAAATAAAAAAACTAAAATAGTTTTGAATAATTGAGAAATAAACTCAATAATTTAATTTAACTTATAAAAAATTGGTATATTTTATTTTATATAATTTATGATTACACAATATAAATATATATTATTTATTTAAACTAAATTTTTAAAATTAATACTATTTATAAAGGATTAGAATTAAAAATTATTTTACTTTTTAAAGAACTTTTTTTAGAAAATAAATAAATAAATAAATAAATAAATAAAAATATAAATAAATAAATAAATAATAATAAATAAATAAATCATATTTATATTTTAAACATATAATAAATCAAATCATATAAACAAAATAAATATTTTAACCTTTTTTTTTTTTATATTATAATAATTAATAATAATTAATAATTATTATTAGATTCTCATACAGTTTCTTTTATAAATTTTTTAGTTTTAATTAATGTATATCATTTTTTGTACAAATATTTTTATTTATTAATATTTTGTAATATTTTGTACGAAATAAAAAGGTTAATTATCTCTTTCAAAAAATAAACTGTATAAAAATGATGTATTTTTTTTTTTAGTAATTTCATTTAAATTTATAAAAAAGTTTACTATTATTAATATATTCCATATTAACTTTAGAATAGAATACTTGTATATTAATATAATAATTTCATTATTTATATATTTAATTTATATTAAATTCTTTGTTCTCGTATTTATTAGTAAAGTCTATAAGGTTTTTAACCTTTTCAATATTATTATTTTATTAATAAATATGATAGTGGAGGTTTTACATAATAAGGAATTTATGGATAATAATCTGAAAATTGTATTGAATGTGAATATGAATTTGAATATGGATTTTGAAGTATTTGTTGTATTGAAATACTACATACAAATTCCATATTTATTAATTATATTATATTATATTATATTATATTATATATTATTTTATTTTTACTTTATATTTTTAAAACTATATGTTGTACTATTCTGAATATGATTTTAAAAATAAAAAACAAATTATTTTTATATTTAATATAAAATTTTCCTTATATAATATAATTTCGTGATTTATAATTACATTCAATATTATTTATTTTAGCTTTTTCATATTCATATAATAATTTAATAATTTCGGGATTTATATTGTAAGTTTTATTACGAATCTGTTTTTTTTCGAATTTCAAAATAATATTATATTTAATGGTATAAACTATGAGTAATTTAACTATATCAATATTATAATTCTTAATAGAAGAATTAAGTGGAAATTATTTAGTATTCCTTTTTTTTCTTTAGTTCTAAAATAATAATCATATTATTATTATTCAGATATTATATAAGTAATAATTGAAGTATTACTAATACTAGTTGTGTCAATAAAAGTAAATAACATCGATTTCCACTTTTTTCATTTAATTTTAAAATTATATTTGTGTTTAACAATTAACAATATATTCTATGAGTTATAATAAAAAATGAAAATAAAATTAAAAAACTAAAATAAAAAGAAAAAATGAAAAAGAAAAAAAAAAGCAAAAATAAAATAAAAAATATCTAATAAAACAAAATAAAAAGAAATAAAGAATTAATATTTAACAATAAAAAAAAAAAAAAAAAGTGTTTATGCATTGTTTTTCAAATATATAATTAAACTTTTTATTTTTTTATTTATAAATTATATATTTTATATTATAACATTGTTATTATTGTTATTTATATACATATTATTTTTAAATACATTTTTTTTATTATATTTTTATAGCAAAACAGTTTAGTTTAAATAATTTTATATAATTAAAGAAAATAGAAAAAAAAAAAAAAAAAAACCGAAAAGAATACAAAAATACAAAAATTAAAAGAAATAATCACTTGGTATTAAAAAAAAAAAAAGCAAAAAATTTAAAGCAAAAAAGGAATTAACATGTTCATTTAATTTATTCATAAATAAATATTTATAGTTGTAATTATTTTTATATGTATAGAATATTAGAATATTCTATAAATATATAATATTTTTTTTTTAAAATATTTATTAATTTTTAATATATAAATGAAAATTAATATTTTTTAGGTAAACTTTTATTAATATTAATTATAAAAAAAAAATAGTATAGCAGTTAATACTTTATATATATTTAAACAGTCTTATGTTTATATATATATATATATATATATATATAAGAACTTTATTTAAAAACTAGTAATTTTTTTATTATTTTTTATTATTTATATATATGTTTATTTAATTTTTTTTATTATTATGATTATATAATTTTTTTATTATTGTTAAATATTATTAAACATTTAACATTAAAAAGTTATATATTCAACTTATATTATATATATTTATGTAAATCTAAAAAATTAAATACTTTAGTTGTTATATATATATATATAATTATCCATAAATCATATACAGGATTTAAAAAAAAAAAAAAAAAAAAAAAAAAAACTATCCAAAATATGAATATAAATTATAAAATTAATATAAACTTACAAAGACATTTAATCTTTAAATATATCTTTGTAATTAACATATACTTTAGAATCTTTTGTTGTTATGGAATTCAGATTTATAAACTATCATAAAAGGTTAATATAGCACTTATTTTTTAGGATCTTTTTTTTTTTTTTTTTATGACTATATTATTATTTACTTTATTTTGTAAAGCGAAGAAGTATATTTTACCAAGTAAAGAAATAATTATTATGATATTATATTATTATTATATTATTTATAGAATTTGACAAAAATAAGTTTTATTTTTTGTTTAAGTATTTTAAATTAGAAAAAATTCAAACAGTAGAATAATTCATTTTTTATCTTTATTGTAATGATACAGCCACATAAACTACTAGAATTGTGGCTTGTTATAATAAACATTCTTTGGGATTTTTTAATTTTTTTTAATCTAAATTTTAAAAATTAAAAATTTTAAAAATCTATTTTGTTTTTTTTTTGTGTACCATTAAATTTAATATTTTATATCTTTTTTTTCATTACTTTTTTTTCCTTTTTTAAATTAAAAATTTTTTCCTTATGTTAATTTATAATTTTTAATAATAATATATTCTTTTTTTTTTTAAATAATGAATATATTAACAAAGTTAATAATATAATATTATAAATTTTTTGTTTAGTAATAATACAATTAATGATAATAATAACAAAAAATTTATAATAAATTTTATTTATAACTGTTTAGGTTTTAATTTATTTTTTTTGTTATAATTTTTTCATTAAATAATTTATGGGCTATGAAAATGAAATATTCCATATATTTTTTAATTTATATTAATTTATTATGATGTAATGTAATAAATACTAATTTTTGCTTTTTAATATATTTAAATATATTATATCATATATAACTGTAATATAAAATAATATATAAAATAAAAAAATAACATTAATAAATAAAGTTAATTATATTAATAAATTTCATATGTTCCTTATTAATAATAAATAAATAAATAAATAAATAAATAAATAAATAAATAAATAAATAAATAAATAAATAAGTAAATATAAATAAATAAATAAATAAATAAATAAATAAGTAAATATAAATAAATAAATAAATAAATAAATAAATAAATAAATAAATAAATAAGTAAATATAAATAAATAAATAAATAAATAAATAAATAAATAAATAAATAAATAAATAAATAAATAAATAAATAAATAAGGAATTATTATAATCATGAACAAATATTTTAAATTCCTTAGTTTTCTGTTAAATTAACTTTATTATTTAATAATATATAAGTACCAGTAATAAAAGTTTTTTTTTTAATTTTTTATTTTTTTTTACATAAAAAAAAATGTTATAAAAAACAAAACAAAACAAAGCAAGAAGAAAAAAAGAATAATATAAATTAGAAAGTTTTTTTTTTTTTTTTTCTAAGAATAAATAAACAAACAAACAAAAAAACAATGTTAATATTTATAATTAAGACATAATAGTAATTAAAGTCTATATTATTTATTAGTATAATTAATTAATTAATTAATTATAAATTATTAATATTTTTTTTTGAAATTTAGAAATTATAATGTTTAATTTTATAATTCTTTCTAAGTCAATTAATAATTAATAAAAATAAGAAATTAAAGACAAAAAATATAAAAATATAAAAAAAATAAAAAATCTTATATATAAATCTAATAATATTATATTTAATATTAATATACTTATATATATAGAAATATTTTTTTGTTATATTAATACATATGAGAACATTAATTTATTTTATTTCTTTAATTTTAAATGTTTATGTGTATTTGCTTTAAAATAAAATTAATAACATAAAAATTAAAAAGAAATTACAATTTATATAATTAATTTATTTTCTTTTATTTAATTTTTATATTTATCAATGCATTATCAAAAATATTGCATATATTAATATATATATTTTCATGATATCATTATTTATTCAGTATATTTTTATAATAATAAATAAATATAACAATTTTCAAATATATATATTTCGAATAATTAATCAATTCTTATTAATTATATTTTAATTGATTTTAGAGAGTAAATTATATATTATATATATTTATTTCAAAAAGTAAAGAATAAAAACAAGATAAATAATAATTTTAATAAGAAAATTAAAAAGGAATAACAAGAAACTCGATAAACAAAATAAAACAAAAAAAAAAAAATATATATATATATAAATAAAAACAAACCAAAACCAAATCAAAAAGAAAAAACGAAAATCCAAGACAGAAATAAATTTAATATATTAAAATAAAATAAAATAAAATAAAATAAAATAAAATAAAATAAAATAAAATAAAATAAAATAAAATAAAATAAAATAAAATAAAATAAAATAAAATAAAATAAAATAAAATAAAATAAAATAAAATAAAATAAAATAAAATAAAATAAAATAAAATAATAAAATAAAATAAAATAAAATAAAATAAAATAATAAAATAAAATAAAATAAAATAAAATAAAATAAAATAAAATAAAATAAAATAAAATAAAATAAAATAAAATAAAATAAAATATAATAAATAATAATAATAATAATAATAATAAAATAAAATAAAATAAAATAAAATAAAATAAAATAAAATAAAATAAAATAAAATAAAATAAAATAAAATAATATAAAATATAATAATAATAAAATAAAATAAAATAAAATAAAATAAAATAAAATAAAATAAAATAAAATAAAATAAAATAAAATAAAATAAAATAAAATAAAATAAAATAAAATAAAATAAAATATAATAAATAATAATAATAATAAAAAAAAAGACTAAGAATATAAAAATAAGATTATTTTCTTTTATTATATATATATTATTATTTTTTAAAATTATTGAAATATAGACAAAATGAATATCCGAGATGTAATTATTTATAATTTAAATTGAATGTATAATAATTATAATTTATTATTTAAATAACGAAATATTAATAACGTTTTATTTATTTTATATCAAAAGAAAATAAAAATAAAAGCTGATAAATATATAAATCCTGAGACATTAAACTTAAATAATTTGAATAAATATATAAAGCCCGAAACTTTAAATAAATATATAAAACCTGAAGCATTAAATAAATACATAAAGCCTGAGTTTTCAATAAATAGTACTTTTACTACAGCTAGAGCAATAACAGCAGCATTTAGTAATCAAAAGAAAAAAATATCAACTCATTTACAACATCAGCAGTTACCAAAAATTTTAAAATATACCCCAAAAACTATACCAAAAAGACCAATATATATTTTTCTTGTCTTATTAAGAATTATATATGCATTTTTACCAGCGTATTTTCATCCTAATGAATATTATGAAACAACTAAATTAACTGATGGTAAATATTATTAGCAATGAAAATATTATTTATATATACATATTTGTTATTTATTATTAATGATAATTATATAATTTTATATAAAAATTTGATATATATATTTTTATTTTTATTTTTTTTCCGTAATTATGTCAATTATTATTATTATTATAATTATAAATAACAATATTATTATATGAATTTAAATTTAATAATCTGCTCTATTAATAGCCGATAAGTTTTTAGAACCAAAATCTCAACATATATTAAATTTTGAAAAAGAAAATCCATGCAATTCAATTATGCCAGCGTAATTAAATTTTAATATAATATTATGTATTTTTTTATGTATTTTTTTTATTATTAATTTTTTTTTTTTTTTTTTTTTTTTTTTATTTTTCTATATAAAATTCATTTAAAATAGTACTTTAGTAATTGGTGTTCCTTTTGGTTTTGTTAAACTTTTATATAATAAATTATTAACTACTAAATATGAAAGTAATTCAATATAATATTTTAAAATAATTATTAATATTATTACTATAACTAATTTATAAAAATGTGTATAAATTATTTTTTTATATAATTATGTATTGTTATAAATGCTCAAAAATTGTGTTATTATTATCAACAAAACAAAACAAAACAAAATAAAATAAAATAAAATAAAAATATATAAAACTACAATATCTCAAAAAGATTATGTAAATGATTCAACTCTATTTATATTATACCGTTTATATTTATTAGCTTTAACATTTATTATAGGTATAGTATTTAAATAATTTGAATAATAATTTTAAAGTATATCAATATTTACTATTTTATTATTATTATTTTTAAATATATCTTTTTTTTTATATATTATTTTTTATATTAATATTATTTTTTTTTCTAACAATTTTATATATATTTTTTATTGTAATTAATTAAATTTAATCTAATTTTTATATATAATATTTAATTATTTATGTTTATAACGTGTATATACATTTTATACTAAAAATTGATTTATATTATTTGATGCAATGTATTTTAGATATTAGTATATATAATATAAGATTTCTTCAATCAAGAGATCCTTTTCCCCCATTACTTCTATTTTCATCATCATATTTAATTTTAACTTTTTTCCAGAGACCTTTTTCAAATACATTAGAAGAAATTATATTGGCTTTATGTTTATGGACATTTTTAGCTTGTGTACCACCGAGACAAGCAAAATTAAGAGAAAGAAAAATAAAAGGATCTGGTGCTAGTAGAAGAGCAATAGGAAATATTCAATTAAATGGATTTAGGGTAAATTTTAAATATTAAATTTTATACATTTATTTATATTTGATTATAATTACTAATTAATAATAATTAACAATTATATTAATTATTTTTATATTTTATATATATTTATATATATTTTTTTATTATTGAATTTTTTTTTTTTTTTTTTTTTTTTTTTTTTTTTTTTTTTTTTTTTTTTTTTTTTTTGTATTTTTAAGGCATTTTTCTTAGGATTTTTATTTATAGTGGGTACTTATGCTAGATTATCATTTGTGGTTTACGTAATACCTATTATATTGGCATATTTGTATATCTGCTATAATCGACAAGCTTCAAATAGTAAGAAATTTATATATTTGAATAATATTAATAATAACGAGAATAACAATGATAAAAAAAAAAAAAAAAAAAAAAAAATGAAGAGTAATAATATTGGATAATAATAATATTCTAATAATATATATATTTTTTATTGCATATTTAATAAAAAGAATTTGCAAGGTTAATAAATAGAATGTATGAGATAATGCCTTTAGCATTAGGAATTGTTGTATCAGGCTTTATATTTATAATAGCAGATTCACTTTATTTTGGAACATTAAATATTATATATGATGATAAATATGTAGTAACACTTGAGAATATTATGGAAGTTTTGAATGCTCCAGAAAAAATAGCAAGTGTACGATTTAAGGTAATGTTTTTTTTTTTTTTTTTTTTTATTTATTTAATTTGAAATTGAAATAAAAATATATTAATTATTATATTATATTATATTATATTATATTATATTATATTATATTATATTATATTTTATTTCATATCATAATTAGGGTTATTTAATCATTACTCCAATTAATAATTTATTAAAAAATTTGAGTGAAATAGTTGAACCTAATTGTATGCATTTATTAGTTAATTTACCTATATTATATGGACCATTATATTTCTTAAGCATTTATTATTGCATACAATCTCTTTCAAAATCAACTTTTAAAAGCAGAGATTTAAATAAAACAGGTAATTATTATTATTATTATTATTATTATTATTATTATTATTATTATATTGATCTTTAATTAAATTTTTTTTTTTTCTTTTAATTATTATTTAAATAAAATATATTTTTATTCATTTTTAATTATTATTTTTTAGTATCAATATATTGTATTGTAGCCGGTTTAATTGGTTTAACTATAATACCTCAAGCTGAAACAAAATATTTTGAATCTATGAATGTATTTATAGTATTAGCTTTAGCAGATAAAATTAGCAATTTTGTTGGAAAAGAAAAGATAACATTTTTAGTAAGTATTAATAAGTATTAATTATACTACTATAAATTTAATAATTTATTATTATTATTATTATTTTTAAAAAAACAGATATTAATATATTTTTATTTATGTTTATATATTTTATTTATTAAGACTATCTATCTTTTGTTTAATGTGTCATTAACTTTATTATACTTACTTAGTCATCATGGTGGTATTGTACCTTACACTCCAAGTGTACAAGTTAATGACTTTTTGAATACTATAGAAATTATAGAGACATTCTTTTAATATGATATTTAATTATGTTTTTTTTTTTTATTTTTATTTTATTTTTATTTTAATTTTTTTTTTATTTTTTTTTATTTTTTTTTTATTTTTTTTTTTATTTTTTCTTTTATCACATATTTCTTTATTAAAAAAAAAAAAAAAAAAATAAAATAAAAATAAAAAATAAAATAAAAAGTAAAAAATAAAATAATAATAATAATAATAATAATAATAATAATAATAATAATAATAATAATAATAATAATAATAATAATAATAATAATAATAATAATAATAATAATAATAATAATAATAATAATAATAATAATAATAATAATAATAATAATAATAATAATAATAATTTTATAATATCTATTTATATATAAAATGTATAAAGAGAAGGTAAAACATTTAAAGAATTGATATTAGTAATAATCATCAATATAAATATAATTATTGATTCTTTAAAGTCATTATTTAGCCGTATTGAAATAATAATAAAATAAAAATAAAATAAAATAAAATAAAATAGAATAAAATAAATAAATAAATAAATTATTAAATAAATAAATAAATAAATAAATAAATAAATAAATAAATAAATAAATAAATAAATAAATAAATAAATAAATAAATAAAATTTTACTTATATATTATATATTTTTAAATAATTTAACATGTATCAAAATGTCATAATCTAAATTATAATAGATTTGTTTAATAATTCATAAATATAAATATTTCGATAAATATTATTATAACTAATTATCACATTTGATATATATTATAAGTTAAATTTTAAAATTTTTAAATTCAATATTTTAATAAAACCTTTAATAGGTTCTTGGCGTAACCTAGAGGTAGTGCAATACTAGGAACACCGATGTCAAGGCCATTAGCAAGCTAATGAAACCCTGACGATTCTCAAAAATAAGTAAGACAACAAGAGGTACAAGATACCTCGTTTCAGTTGTCACACTGAAAAGAACAGATACTACACTTGATCTTAGCCAATAGGCCTGAGAGGATTGTGAAGAACAAAACGGCTCACGAAATTTCGAAATATTTATATAAATTTATTCAAATATTACTTTTATTTTATTTATGAACAATAATTTTCTAATATGATTGGCTAAAATAATTTTAAATTTATATTATTAATTTTTTTTTTTTTAATTTATAAATATTTATATATTTATCACTTTAAATAATTATATATAATTATTTAAAAATACATAATAAATTTTTTTTTTATTTTACAGAAAAAAATAAAATAAAATAAAATTAAAAAAAAAAAAAAAAAAAAAAAAAAAAAAGAAAAAAAAAATATTAAAAAAAAAAAAAAAAAAAAAAGAAAAAAAAAATATTAAAAAAAAAAAAAAAAAAAAGATAAAATGGGAAAGGGACAAAATGCAAGATTAAAAAAAAGTAATTTCAATGAAAGGAAAAATAATGTAATTAAAAAGGGTTCAACTTCTTCTTATACCTCTTTAACATTATCAAAAATTTTATCACCTTTAACAACTTCAAAAAAAGGAACTAATGGTAATGTTATTACTTCAGTTCAAGATCCATTTAATAAAAGTAAAAACTTAAAAGTTAAAAAACTTCCAATTTTAACAAAAAAAAGTGATCTTTCTAAAAATAAAATTAAACAAAGTGCTAGAAAACTTAAGGATGAATTGGATAATACTAATATAGAAGAAATTTCAATGCTTGTACAACCCAAATCTAATAAAAGAAATCATGCTTTAGAGTTGGAAAAAATGGAAGAACAAAGAAAACTTCAACAAGAAAAATTTTTAGAAAAAGAACAATTAAATAATGACTTTGAACTTGCACTTGAAAAATTAGGAGCAATTTAATTAATTACTATCAAAATATATAATATCTTATCAAATATCAAATATCAAATATCAAATATATTATTTATAATATATACTTTTTTTCTTACAATTTATTTATTGATTGCATATTTTACTTAAATTATTTAATATTAAAATCATACAATATAGAAGCATTAGAAATACAATTATTATAAATGTATAATAACCTTATTATTTTTTTTTTATATTTTAATATTTTATATATAGAACATAATCTTTAATAATAAATTATAATTCTTAACTTTTTTTATTCATTAATTCTTTATTTAGAATGAATACTCTATATGAAATATAATTAATTTAAAATTTAAAAAACATTATTTATTTTATATTTTATTATTTTAAATAATAATAATAATAATAATAATAATAATAATAATAATAATAATAATAATAATAATAACAATAATAATAATAATTAAAATAAAAAACAAAATTTGATAAAATTAATAATATAATTATGAAATTTATTTTATATGTGCTAATAGTAGAATATTTGTGTTATATGCTTTTTTTTTTTTTTTTTTTAATATATTTAAGTTTTGTATAAAATTTAATGATATATATATTATAATTTTTAAAATGAATATGAGTGCGAATTTTATTGAAAAAGAAAAGAAAAGTTCTTTTAACTATAGAGGTATTAAAAAAAAACAAAAAAAAAAAAAAAAACATGATATAGAGTCAAATTGATTATTAATTTTTTATGGTATTATTATTGATTATTTCGGTGGCTCATTGGACTTCATAATTCCAATCAATATGATATATTTTTATTAATTCTAAAATACTAACTGATAATAATGCTGTAGTCATACCAATCCAAATACCTATATATATTAATAATATATAAAGTTATTTACATTTTATTAATAGTTATATCATTTTTTTTACCATTTAAATTCCATTTAAAAACGAAACAGAAGTAACTACTAAGTGGTAAACCAATAATACAGTAACCAGTAAAATTAATATATGCACCAATTTTTTGGTGACAAGTACCATTACCTATAGTTGCTATTCCATCACTTATTTGATAAAATGTTCCAATTATTAATATTTTAGAACAACCAACAATTAATTTAGAATTATTTGTAAATATATGTGGTAATTAATACCTAAAACATAATGGGATACATGAATTAATTGATCCACAAATTAATGCAATAATTATTGAAAATTTTGATGAAATTTTGCTTTTTCACTACTTTTTTCCCCAAGGCTTTTTTTTTTTTTTTTTTTTTTTTTTTTTATAATAATATACTATTATGCATACATTTATATACAAATAGAGAATATTTATATTAAATTTATTAATACGCTGGTTATTGTGTTTAATAATAAATGTTTATAAAATTTTATTTAAGTATGTAATACGAATTTATTTCCTATTCTTAAAGTTGATGCCATTGATAACCCTAATGGTATATTATAAGTGTAATTTGTTATAGATGAGAAAATAGATTGAATACTTAATGATTTTTCTCCAAGAGTACCAGCTAATAAGGAACATACTTCATATGCCCACCATTCATTACTAACCATGAAAGCACCAGGAACACCTATTATCATGTTTTTAATATTGAAAAAAAATATTAATGTTTTTAAAAGTATTTAGTATTATTAGTATGACATATGACAGTGTAGTATATAGTAATTAATTTTTATCATAATAGTTTACCAAGTACTAAGAGTTCTTTCCATAATTTTAAATTGAATATACATTTCAAATCTATACCTCTCTAACATTCATTTCCTCTAACATATTTAATATAAAGTATACCTAGTAAACTCATATAAGTAAATGCTATTCTAGTGGCAATAGGTGAACCGAGATACGTTAATTCATTTGAAATTGGACTCCATGATGGGAAAATAAAGAAATAATGTAATGTTGCATCAATTGGTAGAGCACTTAAAAATATTATAATTGGTATGAACATTGTACCTTTTTTTATTTTATTTTATTTTATTATTATTATTATTAATTTTTTTTTATTTTTTTTTTTATTTTTTTTTTTTTTATTTTTTTTTTTTTTATTTATTTTTTTTTTATTTATTTTTTTTTTTTTTGTGATATATAATATTTTTTTAATACATATCAATTTACCTTGTATTTTTTTTTTTTTATAGACTTATCATGTGATTTTCACATGAATGTATCGGAATTAAATTCCCTGCCTTACCTTTTCGGTGTCGACGCCCTTGGTATATTCATATATTTTACATTTGTACTTAAACCCTAACGCTAACTTAATAACGGGTCCAGTCTACAAGCCCCACATATGAATAGTAGTCACCAAGGAAACCGCCCAATAATTTAGAGCCGCACCCCACATTATTAGACTTAAAGATCTACTCATATACTTATATTATTTAATGAGGCGTGAGTAGCTACGCCTCAAATACTATACCTGTGCACTACCTTGCCACAGTGTAAAACCCGTGAAGGAGAAAACCACTTGTGCTTGGGGTAGATGCGGTGTCGATCCAGAAGCCTTATGTATGCTAAGGAAACGCCTTAACAACCAGGATAGAAACTGGTCGACACATCTCCTCTCTTCTTCTTTTCTCGTTCTTTAAATTACGACACGCAGTATTCCCATGTGGTCCCCCACCATAGTACTGACTGCGCCATCACCAGCTTAACTTCGGAGATCGGACGGGATCCGGTGTTTTCTAGTGTGTATGGCCGTAACCACCTTGTATTTGAAGTATCCTTTTTTCACATTCAAAAAGAATATATGGTATTACTATATAATAATAATAATAATAATAATAATAATAATAATAATAATAATAATAATAATAATAATAATAATAATATATTAATTATTATGTTAAATTATTAAAGAGATTAATTAATTAATATGTTAAAAATTCATTAATTTTATTTATTTTGATTATAATTCTATAATTCTCTTACATCCATGTCTTTCATATTCAGGAAAAATTCCAGATACTTTAGCAATCTTGGGGTCTTGATTACAAAAAATTAAGTTTGGTTCAGTGTATTCCCTATATTTAACATCTATAATAATATTATTGTAGATGAGGAAAGGTGAAAATAAATTAAGTAAATATTTACATTATCGTATATAATTTTAAGTTTAAATTTACCATAATAAACATATTAAGCCACAAAATGTAACTAAAGTGACAAATCCTCTTTGTAATATTTTTCCAACTAATTTTTTTTCTTCAGTTGTTTTTGCTTCAGTATAAACTTGTGAACATAATTTATCTATTGTTGTATCTAGTCCAATTAATAAACCTCATCCAATAACATTACAATAAGTAGTTCCTATTTAATAAGTTTATATAAAAAATTCTTTTAAACATTTAATTAAAATTATTATAATTAAAAAAACTTGTGAACATAATTTATCTATTGTTGTATCTAGTCCAATTAATAAACCTCATCCAATAACATTATAATAAGTAGTTCCTATTTAATAATTTTTTTTAATTATAATAATTTTAATTAAATGTTTAAAAGAATTTTTTATATTAAAATTTTTATTATATTTATATTAATAATTACTTTCAATTTACCTAATGAGACTGAAGCAAGTTCAAATGATGTTTTATGACCAATGAACACAACAGGCATTAGAATTAAAGTATTTCTTAATATTTCTGAAACAATGATAGGAACAGCATATTGTATTAAAGTTTTTAATTCAGTTATATATAAATTAATAGTATATATATTTTTTTCGAGTTCATTTGAATTGTTTTCGTCATCATGATTTATAAGTGGAACTTTTAAATTATTATCTTCATTTACTGTAGTTATAACACTTAAAGAATTGCTTAATAATATTATTCTTTTATCAGCTTTTAACCATACAAGTAATTTGAATTTGATTTTCATAAATATTATTACATTTTTTGGAAGATAAGAAATGTGCTGTAGCCGTTATTATTTATTTATGTTTATTTGTGATCTATTTTTATTTTGTATTAATATTCAAATAACTTTTATGTATAAAGTCTTTACTAATTTTCATATTTTTTTTTATTATTATTTTATTTTAACTTTTTGTTTCATAGTTATAAATTTAATATAATGTAGAAAATGAAAGTTATAAAATAAAGTTTTCTACATTTTACTAGTTTTGGTTGTTGTTACATATTTTATTATATTGAAAAGGATTTAATAATTGATTTAGAAATAGTTTATATAAAAAATGAACAATTTTGATTTTAATTGGATAATCAATATATTATTATTTTTAATAAGATAAAGCTAATGTAACAATTTTAATAGTTTGTAGTTTATGACTGTTATATATTAATATATATGTTAATTAGAAAATAATAAAATAAAAAATGAACATTCTGTATTTTAATTAATTTTATAGAAATTAATAATTTTTATAAAAATATTTAGATATAGCTTGAAATAATAATACGAATTGGATAATAAAAATAATTAAAAAAATTGTTAATAATATGTAAGATTAATATATATATATATATATATACTTTTATTAGATTGATTTTTTTTATTATTGTTATATTGTACTATTTATTTTAGAAAATCAGTCTATGTTAGTTAATAATTAGTATTTAAATATAATATTTTTAAGCATTATAGTTATTTATATACTTTATTCATATTATATAATGATATAATTATTTCTTATATTTTAGTTTTAAAAATAAAAAAAAAAAAAAAAATAAAATGAAAAAATAATAATATTAAATAATAATATTATTATTTAATAAACTAAAAATTATATATATAATATATATATATGGATAGGGTTACACTAATTTTTTTATTAATTTTTATTAAGTTTTATGAAAATAAATATTATATAATGTTAAAAATAATTATTAAAAAAATCAAATTTAACTTATATTAAATGTTATAAAAATAAAATATAATAAAATAAAATAAAATAAAATTTAAAATTTAAAATCATTAAAATAAAATATAATAAAATAAAATAAAATTTAAATTTTAAAATCATTAAAATAAAATATATTGTAAAAATATATTAATATATTAGAAATCATTTTTTTTATTAATAATGCCAATTCGTATAAAGTTATCTTTTGAGCCTCCATTTCCACCAATACGTTGCTTATATGCAGTTAAAGCAAAAGAAGTATATATAAAGAATTTAAAAGAAAATATAATAAATGATATACTTAGTCAGTCATATTTAACAAAAAAAAATGTAGAACTTATTAATCTTTCTTCAGTAAGATTATCTTTGGATGGATTTGAACTTGTTGATACTGAATTAGCAAAGGACTTAAT
The DNA here is from genome assembly GCA_002104895.1 of Anaeromyces robustus. Classification (NCBI taxonomy): domain Eukaryota; kingdom Fungi; phylum Neocallimastigomycota; class Neocallimastigomycetes; order Neocallimastigales; family Neocallimastigaceae; genus Anaeromyces; species Anaeromyces robustus. The sequence goes on along the minus strand of MCFG01000112.1, from coordinate 34,655 downwards.
TAGAAATGATGATTTGATAAGGTGAATTAATAAAGAAGAAATTATTATTTTTTTTTAAAAAAGATTTTCTTATGTATATTTGAAAAATATTTTTATATATCATATATATTATAGAAAACTAAACAATACAAATATTTATGTATATATATATTTTCTATTATTTGTAATATAACATTTTTTTTATTGTTTTATTTTTGAATGTAAAAGTGTTGAATACATTGATGAAGATAAAGTAGAAAAATTAACTAGAAAAAGAAAAAGAATTTTAAGAGGTGAATTTAAATATAGATAGTATTTTTAAATAAATAATTAATATTATTATGTATATGATTATTATTTAATTAAATAAAAAAAGTATAATTATATTCCATATTTTTTCATAGCCATGTATTTTAATTATAAATGTATTATTATATAATATTATTATATTATGATTTTTATTTATATATTAAAAAGATTTATCTAGAAAAAAAAGAAGTAAGATTGGAGAGAGTATTAGTCAAATTAGTGATGAAGATTCTTCGAGTGATAGTAGTTCAAGTAGTTCAAGTAATTCAAGTAGTTTAGATAGTTCTTCTGATTCAGAAAGTATAAGTAGTTCAAATAGTTCAAGCAGTTCAAGTAGTTCAAGTAGTTCAAGTAGTTCAAGTAGTTCAAGTAGTTCAAGTAGTTCAAGTAGTTCAAGTAGTTCAAGTAGTTCAAGTAGTTCGAGTAGTTCAAGTAGTTCGAGTAGTTCAAGTAGTTCGAGTAGTTCAAGTAGTTCAAGTGACCTCAGTAGTGATGATGATAGTAGTAGTAGCAGTAGCAATGATAGTAGTGAAAATAGTTTAAGTGATACTGAACAAAAAATATCTAACCAAAGAAAAAATAAAGAGAATAATATTACGAAACGGAAAAATAGGAAAGATGGAAATGAAGAATCTAGCAATAATAAAACTAATAATAAAAAGAATGAATCAAATAAAAATTACAATATAAAACCTCCATTATCTTTAGGTGCTCATAAGAAGAAATTACTTAAAACCATGAAAAATATGAAAAATACTCATGTATATTTTGAGGATAATAAACAACTAAATAATGAAGATATAAATAATGAAGATGTATTTATTTTTCTTTTATAAATCTATATATAATAATATTTAATTTAGTTTTTAAATTTTTTTTCTAATCATTGTTTAAATAATATATAATAAATAGAAAATGAATAAATCTCAAATGCTAATATCTTATGCTGATCTTTATGATACAGCTGAACAAATAGAGAAAGGACAAGAGGGAAAGGAAACAAAATCAAAAAGAAAAAGAAGAAGATCTAGAGGAAATAAAAATAAAAATAAAAACAACAATAATAATAATAACAACAACAACAACGACAACAATAACAACAACAATAATAATAAAAATAACGATAATAATAATAATAGTAATAATGACAACAACAACAACAGTAATAACAACAATGATGATATTAATTACAATTTTGACAATAATGATAATAACGGAAATGAGAAAATAGAAAAATCTAATGATGGTAATAATTTATCTTCAACTATAAATCAGAATCAAAAATTGAATAAAGGTAAGGAGGTTGAAATTGATTATTCAGAATTACCACCAATTGGTAATTACCTTGAAGCTGGTGAAAAAATAGCTTTTAAAGTAATAATTTATATTTATAAAAATTATTTTCACATAATAAATAAATAAATAAATAAATAAATAAATAAATAATAATAATAATAATTTTTATTTATTTATTATCTTTTTATTATAATTTAATTAACGAAGACTGTAGATCTGAATTCATCATTTATTCCAGAAATTTCTGATTATAAGGTAATTTATTAATCATTTAGAATTGTTGTTTATTTATTTATTTATTTATTTATTTATTTATTTATTTATTTATTTATTTATAATAATAATAATAATAATAATAATAATAATAATAATAATAATAATAATAATAATAATAATAATAATAATAATAATAATAATAATAATAATAATAATAATAATAATAATAATAATAATAATAATAATAATAATAATAATAATAATAATAATAATAATAATAATAATAATAATAATAATAATAATAATAATAATAATAATAATAATAATAATAATAATAATAATAATAATAATAATAATAATAATAATAATAATAATAATAATAATAATAATAATAATAATAATAATAATAATAATAATAATAATAATAATAATAATAATAATAATAATAATAATAATAATAATAATAATAATAATAATAATAATAATAATAATTTTTATTATAACAGGAAGGAACTGTTTTATCATATGATTCTCATAAAAAAAGAGTAACATTAAAATTAGATCCTCAGTTTATATCTCATAGTAATGATGAAATTTCAGAGATGTATAATAATAGTAAAAATCCAGAGAATGATGATATTGAGGTTGTAGTGGAAAATATAGGATATGCTAATCAGGAAATATTTACAATTGGTATTGATGATTTATTAGAAGCTAAGAAATTAAGTTAAAAGACATTTTTTTTTCTGTTTTATTTTTATTCATTAATTTATTAATTTAAAAATTATTTATTAATTATTTAATAGCAGTAATATTTTTAAAACGTCAATTTTTGTATTGATATTATAATAATACTTTTTTTAATATTTATTTTGTTTATTTTTTTAATATTAATTCTTATTATGATTAATAAATATGCTTTTAATAAAAGAATAAAACTTTTTTTAAAAAATATAATTTAAATAAATATTGGAAATAAATATGTAAATTAAATAAGAAATATAAGAATTAAAAAAAAAATTTATGAATTTGGATTAATTATAATTAATTCTTAAATACATAATTTATATATATATAACAAAAAGATAGTCAAAAGTATTATATATTTATTATTAATTTTCAAATTTTTTATGTTTTTTCTTAGTAATTTTAAAATAATATTAATAATGTTACAATATAATAATAATAATTATAGTATATCTTTTTATTCATTCTAATCATCAATTACTATTAATATTTTATTTGATGGTCTTTTAGAATTAGTTTTAGTAGGATAATAATTATGAATGAGCTTTCTTTGTCTAGTACTTCTTCTTAATATTCTTGTGTTTGAAGTTTCTATATCATTATTTTTAACTTCATTATTTTCAATTACAATTTCATTTTTATTATTATCATTTTTTTCATTTTCATCTTTATCGTTTTCAACTTCTTTATTTTCATTTTCATTAATATCATTTTCATTTACATCATTTTTATTTTCTTTTTTCTTTTTTTCTTTTTCATTATTTTTTTTTGTATTTTCTTCTTTTTCATTATTTTCTTTTGTATTTTTTTCTTTCAATTTGTTATTCAATATTTTTTTATTAATATCATCTTTATATATTTCAATAACAATATCTTTATTTTTCGGTCTAAGTACTCTTACATTTTCTATTTTATTATTATCATTTGCAATGGTTTTTCGATTAAGTATTTTATTACTATTAAATAGCTTTTCATGTTTTCTTGGTCTACCTTTTCCTCTTTTATTTGAAATATTTATTGAATTATTACTTGGGGTATTATTATTATCATCACTGTGAATATTTCTTAATTTTTTAGGTCTACCTCTTTTTCTTTTATTATTAACATTAATTTTGTTATTATTAATAATATTATTTTTATTGTTAGTATTAATTTCATTATGAGGACTAATATCCATTTTAGTAATGATTTCATTGTTAATTAGTGTTTTATTATTATTAGGATTTATTTCATTTTTAATATCTTTTCCAATATTAGAAATTCCATTGATATTTATATTACTATCACCATCCATTTCATTATTAATAACTGTTTCATTGATTGTAGCTATTTTATCGGTAATAGTCATTTCATTATTATTATTGTTATTGATTACTTTATTTTCATTGCTATTATTTATTACAGTATTTTTATTTAATTCATTATTATTTATCTCTTTATCAGTAATTACTTCATTAATTTTATTATTAATCTTAAAGCTGTTTTCTTTATTACTAAATTTATTATTTATAATTATTTCATTGTTATTATTAATTTCATTATTACAATTATTAATGATCGCTTTATTTATATTTTTTTTATTGATATCAATCATTTCGTTATCATTTGCAATTTCATTTTTAATTGTTGAATTTTCGTTGATAATATTCGTTTCTTCTTTGATATCTATTTCACTATTAGAATTTATCTTGTTGATAATTGTTTCATTGCTAGTAGATATATCATTTTTATTGATTATTTCATTATTTGTATCTATTATATTATTTGTAAACATTGCATTATTAATTATATCATTGTTAATAGTTATTTCTTTATTAGTATTTATTTTATATTTATTATTTATATTATCATTAATAATTATTTTTTTGTTAGTATTTATATCTTTCATGTTAACCTCATTATTATTAAAGTTTATTTTATTGTTAGTATTTATTTTGTTATCCATTTGATGAATTATTAAGTTGCTTGAATTTTTTATTACATTAGACAAAGCGTTGTTGTTAATATTTTCAGTAAGAATACTACTATTTTTCGAACTATTTATTAAATTTTTATTAACATTGTCAAAATTATTGTTAGCATGTATCTTTTTAGGTCTACCTCTTCCCCTTTTAATCACATTAGTATTTAAAGTAGTATTAATACTGATATTACTATTGGTAATAATATTTTTTCTAGGCCTGCCTCTTCCTCTTTTAATGCTACTATTTACTTTAGGAAGTTTTTTTGGTCTATTTTTTACACTTTTTATATCATCATTAGGAAATATTTTATTAAGGACATTTACATTGTTTTCTTTTATAAGAATGTCATCTAAATTGCTATTATTGTATAATGAATAATTATTATTAATAGCCTGCTCATTAATATTTCTTGTCTTATACTTTTCAATGTTTCCATTTGATAAATTATTATTGGTAAGAATATTATTTTGGTGTTTAGTATTTATATTGTAATTGTTTTCTATATTTTTTTCATTTATGTTTTCATTTAATAAATTTGCACTATTAATATTAATATTAATATTAATATTAATATTATTATTATTATTATTATTATTATCATTATTAATATTAATATCATCATCATCATCATCATTTTTATCATTATTATTATTGATATTATTATTATTATTATTATTATTATTATTATTATCATTATCATTATCATTATCATTATCATTATCATTATCATTATCATTATCATTATCATTATCATTATCATTATCATTATCATTATCATTATCATTATCATTATCATTATCATTATCATTATCAAATTCTATTATTACTTTTTCCCAATTTTTATTATACTTATAGATACATTTTTTTCTTTCCATTTTACTTTTTAAAATTCTCTCATCAATTTCTTTTCTAACTTCTTTTTTCACAATATTATCATGTTTTAATGAATCATCTACTAAAGTTGAATTATTGGCATTAATATCATTATTAATATTTCCATTTATTTCATTTATAACACTGTTTATATTTTTTTCTTTATAATTAATATTAATATTACTTTCGACTGTATCATTACCATTATTTGTATTATTAAATTGCAATTTATTAATTAAATTACCATTAATATTATTAATATTATTAATCTTTATGCAATTAAGGGTATTATTATCATTTTTATCATAATCAGTAATATTATTATTTAATGATATGGGTATATAACTTTTATGATTTATATTATTAATATTATTTACAGTATTGGTATTTTTTTTATTTTCATTAATTATATTTGAATTACTATTTTTAATTTTACTATAGTTAAGGTTTCCATCACTATAATTCTCTGCATAATTATTATAAGCATCTGATCCCCATTTCGTTCTATCAACTTCCTTTCCATAGTCAACAAATATTTCTTCTCCTGGTTGTATATCTCTTGTAGCAATACATAATACTTGATTAACTTTATTTCCTTCTCTAAATTCAACATTACTTTCTTTATTTTCATTCATAAAATGAAATGGACAAAATATTCTTGGATTATTCCAGTAAGGTTGCCCATTATCATCTGTTGCGTCAAGTACTGTTTTACGATAACGAATCTTGTGTAATATAATATAACATAATATAATGTAATATAATAAATAAATAAATAAATAAATAAATAAATAAATAAATAAATAAATAAATAAATAAATAAATAAATAAATAAATAAATAAATAAATAAATAAATAAATAAATAAATAAATAAATAAATAAATAAATAAATAAATAAATAAATAAATAAATAAATAAATAAATAAATAAATAAATAAATAAATAAATAAATAAATAAATAAATAAATAAATATATATATATATATATATATATTAATAACATAATACCGAATAATTTGATGCAAGTCCTTTTCCATCTTTCAATAAATCAAATTCTAATTCAGTCATAGGTACACCAAAATAAAATCCTATTATTGCCCATTTTGGTATTAAACACTTTGCAAATAAACCTCTACCAGCATTTTTAATCTTAATTATTAAAATTATTATTAATCATATGATGAGATAAGATAATTTAAGTAATAATATTAATATAAAATTATTTTATAAATATAATCAATAAGCAAATAATCAATAAATTAATAAATAAATCAATAAATAAATAAATCAATAAATAAATAAATCAATAAATAAATAAATCAATCAATAAATAAATAAATAAATAAATAAATAAATAAATAAATAAATAAATAAATAAATAAATAAATAAATAAATAAATAAATAAATAAATAAATAAATAAATAAATAAATAAATAAATAAATAAATAAATAAATAAAATAAGATGTTTATATAATATATTATTTTTCTTATATTGGATTTAATATTAATACTTACAGTTGATTCTTTAACTTCTACAATTTGATCTAAAGAAGTTGGAATGAATTCGTCTTCACTATCATCTCCAGTATCACTATCATCATTATTATTACTGTTTTTATTATTAGAAATTCCATTATCAATATTATTATTATTTTTATCATTAATAATGTCATTATTTTCATTATCGTCTTTATTATTAACAACTTTATTATCATCATCATCATCATTATTAATACTTTCATCAATAATTTTATCATTTCTGTTATGTTTATTATTATCTGATATCTTAAGTTTTTTGTTAAATGATATTTTACTATTTTCATGTCTTTTTCTTTTATTACTTTTTTCATCTTTTACTTCTTTGTCTATATCTTTATTATCAATTTCAAAACCATAATTACGTTTTTTACTGAATGTCCACCACCAATCATGTTTTAATTCTTCATTCCACTCATTATAATATTCTAAAGCTTTTTCAAAGTTACATGGTTCAAAAGCTAATCGAAAAATTGTTGAACGAGAACCAGGAGGTTTTTCTGAAATAAAAAGTTTATCACGATTTACTGTTAAAATCATACTTGCTGTGTTAAAAGGTGTCTTTAGGAATGAATTGAATTTAATTAAATTTAATTAAATTCAATATTAATTGTTGTTTCATAATAATTTTCAAAAAAAAAAAAAAAATTAATAAGTACTTTTAATTTTTTTATAACTTAAATATAAGTTATAATAATTTAATCAACTATCAATAATTATCATTAAATAAAATTAGTTATAATTAATTTGCAATAAAGACATTAATAAAATTAATATACTTTATTGTTAATATTGTAGTTATCATACCTTCCCATGGAAACATTTAGGAAGACCCATTTCTTTTGAATACTTTTCATCGAGTTCTAATGTACGTCTAATTAATTCACTTCTAGGTAAAGGCCTATTTGCTTCACGCAATGCTAGAAACATTATATAAGTTTGATTGTACCAACGAGGTCTATCATTTCTTTTTCTATCTTGAAGTGAATAAATACTATTTTTAAAATTATAAATAGGATTTTGTCCTTTTCTACTTCTTAATGATCTTTTTGTTATAGAAGGTGATTCTTTTTCTTCAGACATTTTTAATACTTTTTTATAAAAAAAAAAATAAATTTTATATTATAATCAAAAAAGTATTTCTATTAAAAATAAATTATCATATTACAACAAATTTCAATTCTTTTTAATTAAATTTAACAATATTTAATTAAACAATTATTTATAATTTTAAGTTTATAAAATATTGATAAATATAATATTAATTTAAAAATAATAGAACATAAGATAGAAGAGAAATTAAATAATATGAAAAATGTATAAAGTTTAAATAATATAAAATAAATAACTGTGGTAGAAATATATTCTCTAAATTAAATATTATTAATTAAAATAAAAAAAAAAAGTTATTTCTTTTAATATTCATATTGAAATATAAATGATTTTTGTTTGTTTAAATGTTAAAGATACAATTTTTTTTACATATATTAATAAATAAATAAATAAATAAATAAATAAATAAATAAATAAATAAATAAATAAATAAATAAATAAATAAATAAATAAATAAATAAATAAATAAATAAATCAATAAATCAATAAATCAATAAATAAATAAATAAATCAATAAATAAATCAATAAATCAATCAATAAATAAATAAATAAATAAATAAATAAATAAATAAATAAATAAATAAATAAATAAATCAATAAATCAATAAATCAATAAATCAATAAATAAATAAATAAATAAATCAATAAATAAATCAATAAATAAATCAATAAATAAATAAATAAATAAATAAATAAATAAATAAATAAATCAATAAATAATAAATAAATATTATAAATAAATTAATTATATAATATATTATAAAAATAATATATTAAATTAATGAAAATTACTCAATTTCTGTTTTTAATTAATGTAAGAAATATTAATATGATATAAGAACATAATAATTTATTCCACAAATTTTATGTTTATTTGTAAAAAGGTTAAGGTTTAAAATTTTGTAATATTGAGGAAAATAAGATTCCATTACTCCGCACTAATTTTATTGTGATCATTAAAAAGTATTGGATGTAGAATTATAAAGTTGTCTTGAAAATAAAAATTTTATTAATATTTCATAATTAATATTATACTTTCATTAAAATATAGAATCATAATCAACATTACTATTCTTTACAACTTAGAATTATATATAAAATATAATTACTGTTTTATATGGGTTTTTTTCTATTAAAGAATTTCATATTGCATATTCAATAATAATTTTTTATTTTTATTAAGTTCTATATATAAAATAATATTATTAAATATATTGAATTTTTAATTAAACTATATAAATTATTTTATTAAATTTTATATTTAATATACTAATAATATATTAATAATATATATTTCCAAATAAATAATTCTTTTCCCTAAAAATTATATATTGTTTTAAATGAGAAACATTCAAACTTATTTTTGTATAAAATATTAATAAACAATTTTTATATTAAAAAAATGTGTATATAATTTTTAGAAGAAATTTCAAATTTCAAATTCAAATTTCACAAATTCGTTAATATATTTTAAATAATAATATATTAATAAAATTTATTAATGTATTATTATTATTATTATTATTATTATAATTATGTTTTTTTAAAATCATATATCCTTAATTATTATATATATATTTTTTTGTTTGTTTTTAATATATATATAATAAAAATATTATATATAATAGAAATAATTAGATTGTCATCATTTAGAATTTTTAAAAATTTATTTAAGTATATATATACTTATTTAAATTTAAATTATTTTTTTTTCATGAATTTAATAAATAATATATTTAATAATAAGAAGAAAAAATAAAGAAGACATGAAATTTTAAAAATTAATATTCTTTCATTAAAATAAACAATATTAATATTATTATTCACCAAGAAATTTGAGTAAATCTGTTTATAATATATATATATATATATAACTTATTTTAATTTCATATATAATTTGTATAATAAATTACATAATTAATAAAAAATTATACAAGAATATCATTATATATTAATATATTATATGCTTTAATTTATATTATTCAAATTCATATAAAATTGGAATTAACAATTATATTAATACGTTTATATATATCTTAAACAGTATAATACTAATAAAATGCATATAAATATTAATATCTTTTTTTAAATGTATTTTATACTTATATACTTATATACTTATATATTTATATTGGTTGTTTCAAAAATTAGAAAAAAATATAAAAAATTGAATTATATATAATAATATATATAAAAAAGAAAATTTTTAACATTAATAACTAATTTTGAAATAAAAAGATAGTAAAGAATAAATCCATATATATTAATATATTTAATTGAATAAATATTGTTTAAATGGCTGATCATGTAAGACTTTTTCTAACTCAAAATGATTTGGGAATGTATGCAGAAAGATTTATAGAAGAAGGTTTTGATAATATGACATCGGTATATATTATAAAATTTTCATCCATTATTAAAACAATATATGTTTTTAAAACTTAAAATTATATGACAAATGAAAGTACAAATAAAAGCTTAAATATCTTTTTTATTTCATATAATGTGCATTTTCATTACTGTTATTATTATAATGTTTTTTATATTTTTCTTCATTATTTTTTTTTTAGTTTACTTATGATAAAGTCTTTTTATTATTATTATTTTTATATTATAATAATCTTAACATAATAGTTATTAGATATAACTGAATCTGATTTAGCTGAATTAAATGTTAAACTTGGACATAGACGACGTTTACAAAGATTAATTGCTTATCAAAAAGCGTTATCTTATTTTGACCCAATTCCTATTAATAATAATACACCATTAACTCCACCTCCATCCCATAATCAAACAAATTCACATATATCATCGTCAAACTCAATACCGACTGCTACATCTAATACTAATAATAATAGTACAACATTATCTAATTTGAATTTATATTCATCGTCAATTAATTCTATAAATGCTACACTTACTTCTCCTAAGAAAAAAATAGGAAGAATAAAACAAGTTGATATAGGCTCTAACCCATCTTCAGCAAATCTTCTTTTATTTCATCAAAATCAAATATCTAATCAAAATATTTTACAACATCAAAATACTTTACAATATCAACACCCTTTTTTACATCATTCTATACCCACACCTTTATCATCAAATTATTCATCGTCAATTTCAAATACGAATATACCTCCATCAGGGTCATTTAACCATCATCCTTTATTTATTTTTACAGATTTAATGGACAATTCTTCAAAAAGAAAATATAAAAGACATCCAAAACCCGATGCAATGGCACCAGTAAAACCTTTATCAGCTTATGTTCAATTTTGTCAAGATGTTCGTGAAGAGTTAAAAGCAGAGTATGGAAAGGAAAAGTTCGAATTAATGTCATTTAATGAAATTTCTCAAGAAGTCGGCCAGAGGTTATTATTTTTAATTTTATAAATTACTATAAACATATATCATAGAAAACTTAGAATATATATATTTATTATTTATTATTTAATATGAATTAATATTAACATTAATATTTCTTTTAATTATTTTTAATCTGTTTACCAGATGGAGAAATCTTAATCCTGATAGAAAAGCTGAATTGGAAAAAATAGCTGAACAAAAAAAGAAAGAATATGATGAAGCATTAAAAGCATATGAGCAATCTGAAAATTTTAGAGTAATTATTTATTTAATTTTTAATTAAATATAAAATAATATATTGCAATGTAAATAATTATTCTAATTTTTATATATCTTTTTAAAGAAATATCAATTATATTTAATTGCATGGCATGCTCAACAACGTTCTCAAGGTAGTAATTTAATAAATAATAGAAATATTGTTATTGTTATTAATATTTTATATTATTATATTGTATTATTAAATTGAAGTATTAATAATAATATTATATAATTATTATTTTAATATTATTAATTTCTAATAATTTTTTTTTTTAATTATTTAATCAACAACAACAACAACAACAACAATAACAAAAAAAAAAAAAAAAAAAAAAGGTAAAAAAACAGCGTTAGATGAAAAATTCGATAAAAAACGTAAAAGAAATCTTGAAAAATCTCAAGAAAAATCAAATTCAAATCAAAGCAATTCACAAATTCCTTATAATGCACAAATACCCCATATGTCTTATATTCCAACACCAGCATTGTCATTACCCATTAATAATGCTTTAATTCAAAATAATTTGATACAATCATCAGGATTGAATCCTATTAATTCATCTCCATCTTTTTATCCTAATCTGATGATGTATTCTCAGGATGAACTACAACAACCTACAAATACCCTCCTTTTAAATAATAATAATAACAATAATAATAACAATAATAATCATAACAATAACAATAATCACAATAATAATAGAATAGCAAATACAAATACTAATCATAATAGTAATCATAATACCCATACTGAAAATCGAAATAGTAATATTCATACTCATACTAATAATTCTTCAACTTCTAATAATGAAAGTCGATCTACAGTCAGTAATAACTCCAGTAATAAGTCTGCAAATAAAATTAATGATCATCAAAATAAACATGATAATGATGATTCAAATACAAATAATGAACATCAACAACGTTCAAATATTAACAATACGAATACAAATTCTAATTCTACAAATACTACTACTAATAGTAATAATAGTAACAATAATAATAAGAGTAATAATAATAGTAATAGTACAAATAATAACAGTAATCATAATGGTGATCATAATAGTCATAATAGTAATAGTAATAATCAAAATAATAATCATAATAATAATCATAATAGTAATAATAGTAATCATACTAACTTGTTAAGTCATTATAATTTACCAAATTCTCTTAAGGATAATAAATTAATTGTATCAATGTTAGCAAAACATCCATTACCATATAATACTTCAAATCATATTACATCTATTATTCCACCAAATTCACAAAATTCAAATTTGACATTTCAACAAAATCTTCAATCTTTAGCTACTATGAAGCCTACAATTACTCATTATGATGGTCAAGTGGCTGTTCGACCTCCATCAACTCCTGTACAAAATACAATAATTACTACTACTTCTACTGCACCTTCATATCCTTTAATTATTGATCAAAATCCTACAGATTTAGTTCAAACATTATTCCAACCTGTTGTACAACTACCAAGTCCTATAAATATATCTTCTAATCTTTCTGATTCTACTAATTCTTTAGTTAATTCGCATCCATCATATTCATCATTTTCTAATTCAAATCCTCTTTCTTTAACACCTCATTTATTTACTAATCCAACATTAATATCTCCATCAAATGTAAGAAATTTATCAATTAATAGAGCAAGACCAAATTCTGTGAATTATATAAATAATCGTAATAGAAAAAGAATTAAACGATAATTTTTATTTTTATAAATTTATAGATTGATAATTATAGATTGATAAATTGATCACACATATATCTAATATATTATATATATATTAATATAAATATTTATATAATATATGAATTATGTATATAATTGTTGTTTTAAATAACAACAATATTAAAAATATTTAATTTTTATTATTTTTATATTTACAAGATAAGAAAACATGTAAAAAAGAAATAATAATAATAATAATAATAATAATAATAATAATAATGATAATAATAAGTAATCATAATTATCATTATTGATAAGATTAATCATAATATCACCAACATATCATCACCACTATTCATATTTAACTTTTATTGTATGATACCCTTATATAACACACATTAAAATATTAATATTATTTCAGTATTGAAAAATTTTTGTTAACATTAATAAAAAATAAATAATTAATTGTAATATTTTAAATTATAAATTTTATTTTATATTATTATATGTTATTTTATGTTTATCTTGTGTAAATTTTTTTATTTATATTTAATAAATATTTGGTTTGATTTTAGTTTTGTATATTGAAAAAATATTTTAATAATGTTATTAATGTAACGTTTTTTTTTTAAAATATTTTTTTATATTTTAAAAATTAATTTTAACCAATCATTATATTTCAATAGATAATGATCCAATAACAAATATTATTTATATATATTATTATTAAAATTTTATAGTAAAAAAAATAATAATAATTTATAATTAAAAAAAAAAAAAAAAAAAAAAAAATTATAAAAAAAATATATTAAATTAATATAAATTTTTTTACAGTTTTTCTTTCTTCTTTTTTTTTTTTTTAAGTTGTAGAATTTTTATATTTTATTTTTTTAAACGTTTATTTTAAGTTTAAAATTTAATAATAAAATGACAGATTTAGAATTATTAAAAAATAGAGTTGTTTTAGAAAGTGACCGTGTCTATAGTGTAATAATAAAAATCAATTTCAGTTCTTAATAAATTTGATGTTTTTTTATTAAAAAAAAAAAAAAAAAAAAAAAATTAGCTAATATAAATTTATATTGTAAAAATATCAATGTTGATATATAAAATATAATTAATATATATATATTATAGGTTTCATCTATGGATGTACCTGGTACTTATCCAGGTGTTGATGATACTTGGGATATTGAAAGATTTAAAAAGGTTAATTCAGAAATTTGTTTTTATTATAATATTAATATTTAATATATTTTTTTAAAAGCTAATTTGAAATTCTTATATATATATATATATATATATTTTTTTCAATATTATTAAAATATATTAGACCTTTAAGGTTGTAATTTCAGAATTGACTAAAGGAAATATTGAATTTGATTTAATTGGAATTGATGCTTCAATTGCTAATGCTTTTAGAAGAATTTTAATTGCAGAAGTAATTATATGAATATTTATTTGAAGTATTTAATTTAAATAATTTTCATAAAATGTTAAATAATAAGAATGTAAATAATTAATTAAATTTAAATATATCAAATTAAATTTAAATATATCAATATTAAAACAAAACAATAAAAGGTTCCTTCAATGGCTATTGAAGATGTTTTCATTTTAAATAATACTTCTATAATGCATGATGAAGTTCTTGCTCATAGATTAGGTCTTATACCAATTAAAGCTGATCCAAATGATTTTAGTTTTCGTTGGGGTAATTGTTTAAATGCAATATTTTTAAAAAATATATTGAAAATTTTTAAAATATTACAATGATTAATAAATTAATTTTTTATTTGATTTCTTAATTTTATTTTTTATTATTAAATATAAATCATTTTTAAATTTATGATTATTGAAAATGATAATTATATTCATTTTTTTTTTTTTTTTTTTTTTCATTATAATCAATTACATAATAAATAAATTTCATTTATATTAATAATATTAATATTTATAAAAGAAACTGCACAAAAGAATGGAAATACTCAAGGTCCAACTGATGCTGATACAATTGTATTTAAATTACAAGTTAAATGTACTAACAAAAAAGGAGCACCAAAAGATGATTCATTAGAACCATCAGAATTATATGATAATTCTTCAGGTATATAAATTTCAAATTAATAATTTTGTAAATAAAAAATGATAAATAAAAAAATATAACAAAAACAATAAACAAATAATAATAATAATAATAATAATAATAAAACCATAATTATGGACAATAAAATTAATAATAAATGTTATATAAAAACATAATTATGGACAATAAAATTAATTAATAATTTATATTATATAAAAACAGTATATTCAGGTCAAATGATTTGGTCTCCACAAGGTCGTCAAGAAGAATTCTTTAAGAATAGTCCACCAAGACCAGTTTATGACGATATTTTAATTACTAAGCTTAGACCAAACCAAGTACGTAAAATATTATTAATATTAATAATTATATAAAACAATTATTTATATATATATTATTATTATATTATAATATTGTGATAATGATATAATAGGAAATAGATTTAGAATTACATTGTGTTAAAGGTATTGGAAAAGATCATGCTAAGTTTTCCCCAGTTGGTAAATATTATATAATGAATATATGAAATATAATATGTATAAATTTATTTATCCTTTTTTCTATATTTTATTGACTTTATTTAATTTTTATAATTTTACTATAATAGCCACTGCTTCATATAGATTACTCCCAGATATCATTATAACGAAACCAATTCTTGGTAAAGATGCCGAAAAATTCCAAAAATGTTTCCCAGAAGGTGTTGTTGAAGTTTTTGTTAATAAAGGTATATTGAAATATTTAATTGTACATTTAATTATTTTGAAATTTATTAAGACATTGTTATTATTTGGATTTATATATTAAATATAAATAATGTATTTTTTTAACAAATTATTAATTATTTTTATATTTTTTATATACTAAATTAATATTTATTTTATACTTTAATATTGTTATTAGATGGTGAAAAGGAAGCTCGTGTAGTTAATCCAAGAAAAGATACAGTAAGTCGTGAATGTTTACGTCATGCTGAATTCAAAGATAAAGTTAAATTAACTAGAGTAAGAGATCATTTTATTTGTAAGTATATTAAGTTTTCATATTTATTTTATATTTTAATATATTTTCTTCGTATATATATATAAAGCCATTAAATAATTATAAAATTATATTATATTTTATAATTAATATATATATATATTTTTTTTTCATTTTTTAAATGATTAGTTAATGTTGAATCTGTTGGTGCAATTCCACCACAACGTTTATTACCAGATGCCGTAAAAGTTTTAATTGAAAAATGCAAAGTTCTTAAGAGATCATTAGCTCAAATAAATCAAGCCAATTAAAATCTATAATTGTTTTTTTTATAATTACTATTAGAGATATATATATATTTTTTTTAAGTTCGAAAGCAATAAACCAAATATATTTATCATTTTAATATTTATTTAACAAAAATTTTCTTTTATAACATTAAATTAATAATTGGATAATAATCATAATGAAGCATTTAATTAATTTTATTTAATTTATATACAAAAAAAAAGAGAGAAAAGAAACAAAAAAAAAAAAAAAAAAAAAATAATAAATAAAATAATAATAATAAAAAAAAATTATTTATATATTTATTAATATTAATGATATGATAATAAAAATTTAATATTTATATATATATTTATTCAATTTCGTGTAAAAAAAAAGTTTAATTATATATTAAAGTATTTTAATTTTTTTGTGTTATAATTTAATTTCTATAAAAAAAAAAGTTATATAATAATGGAGAAAAGCAAGTTTATTTAAATCTAATTATATATATGATATTATTACTTTTATCATATAAGATTATTATATAATAAAGTTATATATATATATATATATATTTATATGACAATTATATATAGTTATCACAATCGTTTTTTCTTTATAAAAAATATATTATATATAATAAAGAAAATACAGAATTCATTATATCATAAAATAATAAAGTAAAAAAAGAAAATAAGAAAAAAAAAAAAAAAAAAAAAAAAAAAAAAAAAAAAAAAAAGGGTAAAGGAAGAAAACGAAAATAAAAAGTTAATAAAATGTCAACTGTTAGTTTTTCAGCAAATGGTAAAGAAATTAGAAATGCTTATGATTCTATTTTAAGTGGAGAATCTTCATTTGAATGGGCATTATATGGATATGAAGATGGTTCGAATGAAATTGAATTAGTTGATTCTGGAAGTAAGAGATGTTCAAATTTTTTATTTTTCTTTATTTTCAAATTATTATTTAATCAATATAATAATTATGATTATTCATAAATATAATAATTATAATGCTTTATATATAAAAAGTTGGATTGGAAAAATTATGTGACGAATTTGATGAAGAAGAATATCAATATGCATTTGCTAGAGTTACTGGTAATTAAAAGGATAAATTATTTGATGAACGAAAATTACATTATACTTACATTAAAATATAAAATATAAGTTTCTTTAAAATTATACGAATTTATTTATAATATATATATTTATATATTTATACAAACATATAGATCCAAATTCAAAACTACCAAGATTTGTTTTTATTTCTTGGGTATTTATATATATATATATATATTTTTTTTTTTTTTTTTTTGAATATTCATTTAAACTCATTATTACATTAATGTATTAATATTGGATTAATATATATATATATATATATATATAAATTAAAAATTACTAGTGTGGTGAATCTGTCCCATTTACAAAGAAGGGAATGTATAATACATTCACGAATGATGTTTTAAAGTACTTTAGTGTAAGTATTTTAATTTTTGATAAATAAATAAATAAATAAATAAATAAATAAATAAATAAATAAATAAATAAATAAATAAATAAATAAATAAATAAATAAATAAATAAATAAATAAATAAATAAATAAATAAATAAATAAATAAATAAATAAATAAATAAATAAATAAATAAATAAATAAAACTTTTTTAATGGTATATGTATATATATAAATATATTTTAATAATATAAAATTTCTATACTATATAGGGATTCCATATTCATATCAATGCACGTTCAAAGTTCGATGTTGATCCAGATGAAATTCTTAAAAAAGTTAAAAGTTGTTCAGGAGCTAATTATTCATTCCATCAAAATCAATCAGTTAAAAACAAAGCTTTTAATAATACAGTATGATAAAATGAAATAAAAAAATTAAAAAGATAAAAAAAAAATTTATCATTTTTCGTTTAATATTAATTTATATTATAATATTCAATTATTATAGCCAGGAAAACTCGAACCAAAAATTGAATTAAAGGCTGAAGAAAACAAAGCTCCAGCTAAACCAAATTTATTTAATCAAAGTTCTGCACCAAAAGTTAATCCAATAAATCAAAATTCTGCACCAAAAGTTAATCCAATAAATCAAAATTCCGCACCAAAAGTTAATCCATTAAATAATACAACAGATGAAAAATCATCTAGTACATCAATGAGTAGACGTAGTAGTAATGTTGATTATAATCCATTAGAACCTAATGCTTCAAGAAAGAATTCTCTTCATAAAAGCGAAAGTCGTGGTGTATGTTGATATTTATTCCTATTATCCAAATTTATATAAATATTTTAATTTAATAAAGCTAAATTTTAATTAAAAAAATATATTTATATATATATATATTTATTTACTTTAATTGATCTATGAAATAAAAAGAGCGTTGAAAATATTAGAGCTGCTTTTGAAAATATGGGCAACCAAGAACAAAATCAAAACAAAAAGGAAGAAGTTAAAGTTTCATCTGGTAAAATTAGTGATAGAATTGCTGCATTTAAGAATTTAGAAAACCAAGAATCAAAACAAGAAGTTCCAAAACCATCTGCTAAAAAGATACCAACATTTAAACCAGTTCATCCCGAACCAGTAAGAGAAGTACCTAAACCAGTTCAACCAGAACCAGTAAGAGAAGTACCTAAACCAGTTCAACCAGAACCAGTAAGAGAAGTACCTAAACCAGTTCAACCAGAACCAGTAAGAGAAGTACCTAAACCAGTTCAACAAGAACCAGTAAGAGAAGTACCTAAGCCAATTCAACCAGAACCTGTTGAAGAACCAGTAAAACAACAGAAAACATCTAACGAAGTATAGAAAAATAAAAAAGAGATTTTTTTTAAATATAATAATTTTCTTAATATAAAATTTTTTCTTCAAAAAAAAAAAAAAAAATATTTAATTATTAAATGTAATAATAATTAATATTTTAGGGAAATACTGTAAAAGCTTTATATGCATATGAAGCACAAGAAGATGGTGAATTATCATTCGATGAAAATGAGATTCTTACTAATGTGGTTGATGTACCAGGTGATGGTTGGTGGAGTGGTAATAATTCAAATGGAGATTATGGAATGTTCCCTGCAAATTATGTTACTTCTGTATGACTTTATGAATATATAATATAATGTTTGTAAAATGATAATGATTATAAATATATAAAATTAATATAAATTTTAATTTAAAAAACAATAATTATCAGGATCTTAATGAAACTGCTGAGGAGGAAGAGGTTGAGGAAAAATCTGAAAGTAATAATAATAATAATAATAATAATAATAATAATAATAATAATAATAATAATAATAATAATAATAATAATAATAATAATAATAATAATAATAATAATAATAATAATAATAATAATAATAATAATAATAATAATAATAATAATAATAATAGTAATAATAATAATAATAATAATAATACTAATACTAATACTAATCATGATTAATAATTATTAATATTTGATAAAACAAAAAAAAGAGCCAGCCCTTGAAAATGACGAGAAGGTATTATAATTAAAATAATTATATTAATAATAATAGATTCTTATATTTATGTATATATTTTAATATTTTTTTATAGAATGTTACTGCTAAAGCAATGTATAGTTATGAAGCACAAGATGAAACAGAAATTAGTTTTGAGGAAGGTGAAACTATTACTCACATTATTATTCAAGATGAAAACTGGGGAATTGGCTTTAATTCAAATAATCAACAAGGAATGTTCCCTCTAAATTATGTTGAACTTAACCAATAGTTATTTAAAGACAACAAAATATTTTTATATAAAATATTACTTAATCTTTAGTATTTATATTAAAATTATCGTATAATATAAAAAAAAAGTTTTATTTTTACATAATAATTTAACGTTTGTTTTAAAAATATATTTATATAAATTATTATTTTAAAACGTTAAATGATATTGATATTAATAATTAATGAAAATATAATATAAAATAAAATTTAAAGTTTAAAATTAATAATAATTAATAATATATAGAGATTTTATTGATAAAATTATTGTATGATTTTTTTTTAAAAATTAATTATTATTATTATTATATATTTATTATTTTTTAATATTATGGGATGGAATATATTTTCAATATATAATTTTTTAGTTAATAATATTGAAATGTTAAAGATTAGAGAAGTAAATTATATTAATAAAGAAATATTTATTTTTATATTATTACAATATTATTAACATAGATTGTAATAGTTTTCTGTATATTATAATATTAAAAATTAAATAGTATTTATTATTTATTATTTTATTTTTAATAGTTGTTTTTATTGAAAATATATTTTACATTATTATTTAAACGATAAATTTATTTTTTTTTATTTGGTTATCATTATTAAGTTAAATTTTTATTAATGGATAATTACTTTATATAATTCTTAGAAGAAGAATATTAATATTTTTTGTAATTATAAATAAATAAATAATTATTCATATTATAATTTTATTTATAATTAATTATTATTATTTTATTATATTATATGAATAAGAATATTCAATTATTATTTAAGTTCTGCTGTCGAGTAAGTTTCTACATTTCTTGATTTTAATTCTTTAAGAATAACTTCGAGTTCTTTTTTATTAATTTCTTTTAATTTTGCAACAACATCATCCCATGTAGTCTATAGGTATTATTATTTATTTATATAATGTTTTATATATATATATATATATATTTTTTTTTTTTTTAAAAATAATAAATTATTATATTATAATTATTATTTACTGTTGTTATTATTTTATTTCTTAGTATTAATAAATAATAATTTAATATTAACTAATTATTTAGTTTATTATATACCTTAATATCACGTTTAAATCTTGCTGCTATATGAAAAACTTGAACTCTATTTGGATCACCATTATTTAATGCATTCTTATTTATTTTATATTATAATATATAAAATATATTAATATTGTTAATTATCATTGTTTATAAATAAATAAATAAATAAATAAATAAATAAATAAATAAATAAATAAATAAATAAATAAATAAATAAATAAATAAATAAATAAATAAATAAATAAATAAATAAATAAATAAATAAATAAATAAATAAATAAATAAATAAATAAATAAATAAATAAAAATAAATAAATAAATAAATATATATATATATATATAAATTATTTATTACCTTGAATTTCTTTTCAATGAAGTTCAGAGAATCCATTAAATCTCCTGAACCTATATATTTTTTATTATTTAAAAAATATAATAATTATTATTAAAAAATAGATAAAATAAATAATTATTTTAAAAAAGAAAATGTAGAAAATATTAAAAAGGATTATAAAAATACCTGTATAATCTGCGAATGCTTCACATATATTTATAGATTCAGTTCTTATTTTTTCTTCAAATAAATCTTTTTTATTAAATAGTAAGAATATTGGTGTATTCTTAAATATTTCATTATTTGCAGTTTGTTTAAAAAGATCAAAACATTCTTGCATTCTATTTACACTATTATCCTCAAATAATACAGAATTATAACCATTTAAATTTACTATATATAAAAGTGCACTAACATTATCAAAACAGTGAAGCCATTTACGTCTAATTTTTATGTTTATTAAATTAAGTATTAGTTAGTGATTACAGAAAAAATATTTTGTAAATAATAATAATAATAATAATAATAATAGTAATAACAATAAATATATATAAAATAAGAACCTTTCATTTCTTTGACCACCAACATCAATTACACTAATAGATTTTTATAAAATATAAATATGAATATAATATAAATGATTAATTATTTATATTATTTATAAATAATAAAATATATATATTGCATACGTGAATTTTAATGGTGGAACATTAATTTCTGTTGAAATAATACCCGTTGTCATAATTCTAGACATTACATAATCCTATAAATATTAGAATATAGATATATATAAATATATCATTAAATAAATGATTTATAATTAAGTATTAATAGAGGAATAAAAAAAAATTAAAATGTGTATATATTAAATAAAATGGTAAATAAATATCATACTTCTTCTGTAATTTCAAAATCTTCATCAATAAATCTCATGACATTATCGAAGTAACTAAATTGTATAATATATATAAATGTAATTTATTATTTATAGATTATATTAATTTTTTTTGTTTTATTTATATATATATTTTTTTTTTTTTTTTTTTTTTAGTTTTTATTTTTTTATGATTTTTATAAAATAATATCTACTATATTGAATAGTTCAATTATTTTTTTTTTTTTAAAATTATATTATTTTAAAATAATTATATTTTTTGTGAATGTTAGAAAGACAATTACTAATATGCGGCATCCATAATCCAAAAATCATTTCTTTTATCCCATATTTTTTTAACAGATGGTTCTTTTGTCCATAAAAAATCAATTGCAGAGGCAACTTCTTTTGTAAAATGATCTTCATCATCATTTAAAGAAACTTCTTCAATTGCTTTTAGCATTTTTGAATAACTCTAATATTATATTGATATGTTTTGGAATATACATTTATAAATTAATAGATTTGATAGATTATATTTAATTCAAGATATATATATATTTATACAATAAATATGAATATGAATTTTTTTGAAACATATTTATAATTTAATTATTTGATAATAAAATGATATATATATTTTTAAATATATGAATATGAATATAATAATATTATTATTGTTCTGTTATTACTTTTGATTCAGGCATTTCAAATTCTAGACCATGAGCTTTTAATTGTTCTGTTAATATATTCATACATTGAAGAGCATTTCTTTTCAATCCATTTTTATATTCTTCTTTTTCCTCATTTTTTAATTCAATTTTATGTATAAGTTTTAGTTGTTTTAAAATTGTACTTTTTCCTGATTCACCAGAACCTTTTGTATATATATATATTTTTTTTATATTGATGTTTTTTTTATTATATTATTTTTATCATAAATATCAAATAGTTTTTTAAAATATATATATTCAATAATTATTATTATAATTAATTATATATAAAAAAAGAAAAAAGAAATGATAAAATTCTTCTAAAAATTACCAAGAAGTAAAATCTTTAGATTTAATCTTTCTTCAAGTCCATCTATTTCTAGTTTATCATCTTTATGTATTTATATTTATAATATAAATGATATTAATAATTTTTTTTATATAAATATTGATTAATTTTTTTTCATTTTATCTTTATTATTTATATTCTTTCGTTTTTTAAGTAATAATAATAAAATTTATATTGAAGGAAAATACCTATTAAATTTTTTGAATTGACTTTGTTATTTTTCTTTAATTTTTTAAGAATATTCATTATTAATATATTATATTATATGATTTATAATTTTCCCTTAATTTTGCTTTACTTTAAGATTATTAATTATTGTAATATGTAAGGGTATTAATGTTGATATATTCGGTAATATTTATGAAAATGTCTTCTTGAAGTAGAAGCTTTAGTTAGATAAATTATATATGGTTTATTTTGTTAAATTTAGAATATTCAAAACTTATTCTTTTATATATATTACTTATGAATGAAAATAGTTGGATTAAAAAAGGTATTATTTTTTTTTTTTCTTTTTTCTTTTTTTTTACAAATTGCTCGATTTGTAATTTTTTTTTGGTATGTTTCAAAATTTCACATAAATAAATTTAGAAAATTATTGATATATTAATTTAGGTATATAAATATATATATATTTGGTAATTAAAACATCAGTTCAATTGCTAATTTTATTTATTAATTACTTTATATCCACTATCTATTTGTTTTTTAATTTTATAATAATAAATGATAATATCTTTTTTTTATTAATTTTAATATATAATATATAATATAATTATAAGTATTAATTCAAATAGAAATTTTTACAATTAATATATTTTTTTTTTTATGTAATTAATATATTACAAAAAAAAAAGTATATATATATAAAATATATATTTTTTTTTTTTATTATATAAAAATTTTGTATAATAAATTTTTTGTATATATTTAAAAAATTAGAAAATCCAAATATCTTTTATATATAATTTGATTTGTTGAAGTAGATTATAAATATAGTAATTAATGGTAATTATATTTTAATTAAATTCTTGAATATAGAATTAAAGTTTTTAAAAATTTTTTTCTAATTTAAAAATTTTTTTAATTCTTTAATAATAAATAAAATTAATAATTATATTATAATTGTCTCCGTACTTTATTCTTTATTTTTATATATATCATTTTTAAATGTTTAAAATGAACAATAAATATAAAATGTCATAAGAGAATTTTTAAAATAAAAAAAAAGTATTATAATAAAAATAATTAGTACTATATAATAATAATAATAATAATAATAATAATAATAATAATAATAATAATAATAATAATAATAATAATAATAATAATAATAATAATAATAATAATAATAATAATAATAATAATAATAATAATAATAATGAATAATAAATAATAATAAATAATAATAATAATTAATAATAATAATAAATAATAAATAATAAATAATAATGAATAATGAATAATAATAATAATGAATAATGAATAATGAATAATGAATAATGAATAATAATAATAATAATAATAATAATAATAATAATAATAATAATAATAATAATGATAATAATAATAATAATAATAATAATAATAATAATAATAATAATAATAATAATAATAAATAATAATAATAATAATAATAATAATAATAATAATAATAATAATAATAATAATAATAATAATAATAATAATAATAATAATAATAATAATAATAATAAATAATAATAAATAATAATAATAATTAATAATAATAATAAATAATAAATAATAATGAATAATTAATAATAAATAATAATGAATAATTAATAATGATTAAAAATAATAAAATATAAATATAGATATAATAATTATAATGGTAATGATTCTTTTTTTTTTTTTTTTTGTTGTTGTTAGTATTATATGAATATAATTTAACTTTTATTAAATATTTTTAATAAATACTTTAATTATCAGTTGAAAATTATTTATCCACTTTTATAGTAAAATTTTATTTTCAATGTGTGGTGTTTAAATTATTTAAATATATTTATATATGAAAAATTTATCAATTTTTTGAATTATCTTTTAAATTTATTGAATTTACATTATTTTAAATTACCTAATTTTATTTAAAAAAAAAAAATTTTTTTTTTTATTCATTTTTCTTCTTTAAATTATAAATTATATATTTTTATAAATAGTTAATAATATCAAACTCTAACAAAAAACATATCTTTTGAATCTAATAATATTTATTTATTAAATATTATTATATATATTATTTATATACTATGAATATGAATAAAAAGATATTCTAAAAATATTTTTTCTTTAGGTTTTTTATTTATTTTAATATATAAATAATATTTGGTTTTTAGTTATTGTACAAAGAGCTAGTAAATAAATATTAATAAATAATATTAAAAATAAAAAAATATTCATTTTTAATCAATTTCATAATTGTTTTTTTCTAAAAAAATAATGTATATTAATAATAATTAAATTCTAAAGTTTTTAAATTAATTTTTTTAAATAGTTATATTTCTTTAATATCCAATTTACATATTGAAATTTAAATGTTTATGATTTTTTATAAAAATAAAACAAACACATTCATATTTCGAAATAAAATGAAAAATACTTTTAATTTTTAATGTTAATATTTTATTTAGATTATTAATATAAAAAGAAATAATTTAATAAATATTATGGTATAAATATCATATAAATATCATTTTTATTATTATTTTTTTTAAATAGGAGTGAGTATTTTTTATATTCTTTTTATATGGTAATTGAAAATTTTATTATATCTTATTATATTATTAATGATTTTGTTGCTGTTTAATTTATTGTTATTATTATTGAATAAAATAGTTAATAAAATATCTTATTTGACATATTTTGCCATAAATTTTCTATGGAAGTCTGATCTTAACATATCATTAACAAAACGTTTTCTTGGTTTTTCTTCAACACCTTTAGCTTGATTTTTGAATATTACATCATCATCCCATCTTATTTATATGTATTAAAAGAAAAATGATGTTATTTAAAAGTTTTCTTTTTCTTTTTTTTTTTAAAAAAAATTAAGAAATAGAAATATAATATCAATATTATTATATCTAAATATATTAACCTTCTTTTAACAGCGAAATCTTTCTTTTTATTAAATTGTAATAATGGATTTCCTTCAAGTATTTCTTCTTCTCTTTGACGTGCTTCTTCTTCTTCTTGTTCACGTTTCTTGTAATTAAAATATAAAATATTGTCATTTAATATCTTGATAATAATAACTATATCTATATTTAACAAAATAATTATATATATAATACATACTTCTTGTTCTTTCTTTTCTTCTCTTTCTCTTTTAATTTTTTCTAATTCTTTTAATAATTCTTCTGTTTCATTCTCATCATCCTCTGAGTCACTTTTGTTAAATGTTTTTTTTTTTTTTTTTTTAAAAAAAACGTAATATTAAAATTATAAAATTTAATGATAAAATAATTATATATATAAAATGAAATTTATAGAGAATAAAATTTACCTCCCACTACTATCACTGTCACTACTATCACTATCACTATCACTATCACTACTAGAAGCCGACGAATCCGAATCATCCGCGTCTATATTATTTTCTTCTTTTTTTAGTTTTTTATTATTTAAATTATATTTATTTTCTTCTTCATCGTCATCATCATCTATATTAAAGAAAAAAAAAAAAAGTACACAATAATATTTTATTAAATTAAATAATAATTAAAAAGTATTGTAAAAAATTTAAATATGCATGTAATAATTTATATTTTTTATGGAATTCTTAATGTTTTATTATCTTTTTTTTTTTTATTTTTATTTTTATTTTTATTTTTATTTTCAAATATATACCTTCAATTAATCCACGTTTCTTTTTTTCATAATGTTCTCTTTCTGCTCTTCTTAATTCTTCTCTTAAATCTCTTTTTCTTATTTCTTCCTCAGAATTTTGACCAAATTGTCTTTATTTATTTAAATTTTTTTTTTTAAGAAAATATTAATTTATTAAATGTTTATTATATAAATTAAAAAATATATATTGTATAAAATACCTTAATTTCAAAGTGGTGTGTGAATTTAAATCTCTACTACTAACTTGTCCTGTAATTCCTCCTTTATCTCTTAAGGAGAAACCTTTATAGAAAAAAAAATTTATATAAATTTTTGATAAATAAATTAAATATTTTATAAAAAAAAAAACTTAACATTAAATTATGTATATTAATTACCTCCCATAGCGGGATTCCATGTTGGTCTTTTAAATTGATGTTAAATTTGAATTTTTGTAATTAAAAAATAATAATAATAATTACAAAATTATAAGAAAAAAAAAAAAGAAAAAAAATTAATGAATTAATAATTTTTATTATGTGAATTAAAATTGTTTTATTATTTATTCGAAAAAAATATTGCTGATAATTTACCTTGCTGCTGAAGTCATGATTTAATTATATATATATATTTAATGAAATTTTAAAAATAAAGTAAAATCTTTTTAATAAAATACTTTCTTTTTATTAAATTGATGTAGTATAAATTTATGTAATATTTCATTTATTCAAGTATTAAAAATTAAAAATTAATCATGTGATTATATGTAATAAAGGATATATTAAATTTATCGAATTTTTTTTTTTTTTTTTTTTTTTTTTTTTTTTTCTACTACACAATTTTTTTTGACTGCTGAAAAAGAAATGTCAGATCCAAAATCTCTTACCAAAGTTTTCTTTGATATTGCTATCAAAAATAAAAAGGCTGGACGTATGGTCTTTTCCTTATTCAAGGATACTCCAATTACATCTGAAAACTTCCGTTCTTTATGGTAATTATAGTTATTTAATTTATTTATAATTAGTCCTGTACTGTTATAGTTTTAAATCTATTTTTTAATATTTTATATCATTTATCTTTTTTTTTTTTTTTTTATTTAATAAAATAATTATAAAATTGAAGTACTGGTGAAAAAGGTAAAGGTCTTTTAGGAAAGCCACTTCACTACAAAAATACTAAATTCCATAGAGTTATTCCAGGTATTTAATATTCTTTTTATATTTTATGAAAAACTATATATTAATATCAACATAAAAATAGATGAATAATACATATTTTTTTTTTTTATCTTTAAATTATAATAAGGATTCATGGCCCAAGGTGGTGATTTTACTCATGTAAATATTAGAAATAAATATTAATATTTTACAAAATTTTTATAATATTTAATTAATAACCTTATATATATATATGTATCGATTATAGGGTGATGGAAGAGGTAATCTTCAATTTTTTAACTGCATATTATTTTAATTTCTTTTTTTTATTAAATTAAAAATTTATTTATTTAAAATTAAATAATAATAATGATAAAAAATAAATTTCATAATTATTAAAGGTGGTGAAAGTATCTATGGTTTTAGGTGAGCAATGAAAAAATAAGAAAATTATTAATTTTATAAAATTATGCTTTGAATATATAATAGTAGATATTAATGTATTATTATTTTATTTTAATAATTTTTTCTTTATATATATATATATATATATATATATTTTTTAAAAATTTATTTTATATAAATGATATATAACTATTCTATTAGATTTAAAGATGAAAACTTCAAATTCAAGCACGATAGTAAGGGTTTATTAAGTATGGCTAATGCTGGACCAAATACCAATGGTTCTCAATTTTTCATTACTTTCACTGAAACTCCATGGTTAAACAACCACCATGTTGTTTTTGGAAAGTTAACTCAAGGTCAAGAAATTCTTGATATGATTGAAAGTAAATATTACAATAATAATAAAAAGAAAAAAAATTTTTTTTCATTTATAATATTTAAAATAAATAAAAACAAAATAATAATAAGAAAATCATAACATAGGATAAAGACTAATTTTTTAAATAATTATTATTATTATATATCTATTTTCTTAAAATAAATTAATAGAATGTGGTACTCAATCTGGTGCTACTACTGAACCAGTTGAAATTGTTGATTGTGGAGAATTAAAGGATAATAAAAATTAAAAAGATAAAAATATTCTAAGAAAAATGATAAAATAGTTATTATTATTATTATTTTTCAATAATATGAAAAGATTGCCCAATTTTATTTTTTTGTTAATAAATATAATAAAAAAAAACAAATAAAAGGGATAAAGAAAAATTAAGTAAAGATTATCTTAGTATATAACTAATAATATAAATAAATAATACGAAATAACAAAAACAATAAATATATTAATAAAAAAAAAAAAAAAAAGAAAAGAAAAAAAAAAAATTAAATCAGAAATTATATAATAATAATAATAATTAAAAGCAAATAATAATAATAAAAAGCAAATAAAAATAAATCTTATATATAATATAATATAATACACATATTTTAAATCAATCTTTATATTAGTTATTAATTTATATTAAATAAATAACTTTTTATTTTATTTCATTTTTAATTATTTTTTAATGTTTTTTTTTTTTTTTTTTTTTTTATTTATAATTTGTTTATTTAATTTTAATATTGTTTATATATAAATAGCTATTATATATATATGTATTTTTTTTTTTTTTTCTTTCTTTCATATGAATATATTTATATATTTTATTATTGTTATTTAATATATATATATATATACTTTTTTAATTTCTAATAATATAATTGTGTGATTTCTAGTGAAGATAGAAGATTATATTAATTCCATATATTCTTTTTTTCTATTTGATATACAATTGAAAATAATCTAATTTCCAATATATTTATATATATTGTTGTTATTTCTAATAATTGATTTTTTTTTATAAATATTAATAAATATTGATTATTTATATATATATATTTTAAATGATTTAGAGGATATTAATAAATATTGATTATTTTTATATATATTTTTTAAATGATTTAGAGCAGAATATTAATAAATATTTATTTATTTATTATTATTATTATTATTATTATTTTTATTTAAATGATTTAGAGAAGGTATAAAAGTATTCGGGTATAGGCTTTGATAAGTTAAATGATACTTGTACAATGTCACCTATTTTTTTTTTTTTTTATTAAATATTTAAATTAAATAATATAACAAATTATTAATAAAAAAAAAAAATATTTAATATATATGAATTATTAAAATTTTGTGATAATATTTTAAATTATTATTATTATTATTTATTTATTTATTTATATATTTATTTATATATTTATTTATATATTTATTTATTTGCTTTACCTGAAACACTGACAAGAGCATATTTTTTCATTCCTTCTTCAATAACATTTTTATCGAATCTATAAGCTAAAATACAATTTCCACCTAATGCAATAGCATGGGCTCTTGATATAGAATTAACTTCCATTAAAAGACGATAAGTAAATCCACCTAAATCATTATAATTACTTTCACTAACATGAGCATCCTTAACAAAATGAAGTGATAATTTACCAAGATAACGTTCAATTGTAGCTCCTTGTAATGTAGAAAGTGGTGTTATTTCAGCATAATATGATGTATTCATTTTTATAGATTTAAATATACTATCATTTTCATATGTTTCACCTTTACTTGTGGTATCAATAATTAAATTATTATTACTGGTATCTTTTGATCTTTTATTTAAAGTACTAACAGTTTTAATACTTTTTGATTCTTCATATTTAAGTTTATTAAATGAGGTGGAAGTATTTATACTCTTATTACAGTCTTCAGTATCTTTCTTTATTTTTTCTATCATTTCTATTGAATTAGTATTATTATTATTATTATTATTACTATTATCAATATTAGACATCCTTGATACTGATGTTGATTCAACATTTTCTATAAGTTTATTATTACTAATATTATTTATTGTGTCAGATTTCGAATTAATTGGATTAAATGATCCAGAATTGTAACTAGAATTTATTTCATTTTCATTTTCACTATTAGGTAATGATGATTTCATTAAACTTTGTCTTTTCTTTTTAGTACTGAAATAATTAAAACGTTTAATACTATCTTTATCTGATAAATTTGAACCAGATTTAACAAATGGATGATGAACAATGGATGCTCTTATTAATGAATTTAAAGTAACTTTAGTTGTTCCTGTTGGTGATTCTATTATATTACTATTATCTTTTGCTGAAATAGGTGATTTTATTTTATCATTATCTATTGATTCCATTGGGAAAATTAAATCATTTTCATCATAATTATCATTGTTTTCATCCGAAGAATCTAAAAATTCTTCTTGGAATTGATATCTTTCATTTTCATTTCTACAGTAAGAAATAGCTACTCCAGAAACATGTACTTGAACTTCGAAACTTTCAACAATTTGAACATCATATTCTAATCCAGTAACTAAACATGGTTGAATATATGATAATCTAAATTCAATTTCTTTATGTATATCTTTTAAGATATTAGCAAATTGAGTATTTAATGAATTACCTGGATTAATAAACATTTGTTTTATAATAGAGAAGGATTGTGTAGAATCATAAATTAAATCCCAAAATTTATTCGTTTTTCCAGGGAAACTTTCAATATTCATCATTTGAAAATCATCATTATTTTCTTCTTGTAATAAAAGTGATAATAATTCTTCATCAATATCATCTACAATTTGTACAGTAATTTTTGATTGAATACGATCAGATTCAAAATCAGAATCAGTATCCGAACTTGAAGAACTTGAAGAATTGTCATCATTATTATTATCTAACATTTTACTTTCATCAATAGGTTCTTCTAATATATATTGATTAGAAATTGATGTATCAATATTTTTAACATCAGAATGTTGTAATGATTTATATTCTTGAATTAATTGTTCAATATTATTCAAATTCTTTTCACATGTTTGAACTATTTTTTGTTGAAGTTCATAGAGTTTACCATCTTTTGTATCTCTTTCAGTTAAAGGAAGTGTTCTAGAAATTTTTAGTGGTGATGGTATAGGAAGTGCATATAAAAATAAACCAGTACCTACTGCTGTAGCAATTAACATGGATTCTCCAATAGTGATATTAAATTTCAATCCAAAAATTGAATTTACACCATATATTTGCATTTTATATAATAATTGTCTATGTAAATCATATTGAATAAAAGGTAATGCATCACTTACTTGTGCGGCATTAGATTCTCCATCTTTTCTTTTTTTATGTCTACATACTTGAGCTTCTATAAGATGACCTGGACCTATAGTTTCTATATCACTTGGTGGTTCAATTGTTAATAATAAAACTTCAGGTACAAATTTCTTTTTACAACAATTGCATTTGGTATAATTCATTGTTGCATATGGTCCATACCTTTTATTGAAAGAAATATGACATAAACGGCAACCTTTTTTTTTTTTTTAAAAAATACATATATATAGATTATATTATTATTAGTATAATAATTTATATTAATATTAATATTTTAATTAAAATAATTATATCAATGATAACATAAATATTTATATTTGTATAATAATTATAATAATAATAATATATATTTAATATTTATTTATATTTTTAAATGTATTTTTGAATAATGTATATAAATAATTTAAGAATTTTAAGTTATATGTTATATATATATATATATATGAAAATGTAAATACTTTTTCTTTTCTTTCTATAGCGAGATTTTTGATATATTGATTCATTATATGATATTGATTTTTTAGGAGAATAATGTGATGAATGCTTTGAATTTTGAGATACGTAAGTACTATAAGATATAACATCAGAAGCAATATTATTTTGATTATTATCACCATTTCTTAAATTAGATTCATATTTATAAACATCACCAGAATCAAAATTCTCTAATACAGATTGATCTAAAATTGCTGCAGTACCTGATGCTGATAAAATACATAATTCATCTTTAATTGCTGTTGTTTCAGTATAACCTTTAATTAATTAATTCATATTTAAAAATAAAAAATAAATAAATAAATAAATAAATAAATAAATAAATAAATAAATAAATAAATAAATAAATAATAAATAATAAATAATAATAATAATAATAATAATAATAATAATAATAATAATAATAATAATAATAATAATAATAATAATAATAATAATAATTATAATAATAATAATAATAATAATAATAATAATAATAACAACGTTAAAACAATTTTTTTTTATATTTAACAATATTATATTACATATTAGATAACCATATATATTATTTTAAATATTATATTTATTAAAATATATATAAATATTATTATTATTATTATTATTATTATTATTATTATTATATATTATTGTTTTATTATATATATACCTATAACATGAGTACAATTTAATGATCTAGCATGAAGTCTAATTTCCTCACGTAATTCTGTCCACCAAATTTCACGAATTTCTACATGATCATTATCAATAAGTTTAATACAACGAGATGCAACAATACCACTAGTAGATATAATTGCATTTGATGGGAAATATTTCATAGTTAAAATTTGTTTTTCTAAAGTTTTAAAATTACTACGTTGAATTAAATTATATGGAGGATTTTCAAATGAATGTTTTAAATCATCTGATGAGGCTTCATCATCTGATGAAGTCGAAGAAGATGAGGAAGAGGAGGAAGATGAAGAAGATGATGATGAGGAAGAGGATGAGGAAGAGGATGAAGATGAAGAAGAGGATGATGATGAGGATGATGAGGATGATGAATGTCTATGATGCTTTATTCTATTTGATTTTGATTTATGCTTTTTCACTGAAGTATTATGTTTTGATTGATCTGTTAATTCTTTTTTATGTTTTGTTTCATTTTCTACGTTATTAATAGATTGTTTTATATATTCTGATAATACACTTTTATTATTTGCATTTTGTATAGA
>MCFG01000111.1:165000-168934 GCA_002104895.1 Anaeromyces robustus | reverse complement strand
AATGTTTATCTATACTTTAATAAAATATAATATAATAAAAATAATATAATATTATATTTAAATAGATGAACAATAATTTAAAATAAAGTAAATGTTCATGCTAATCAAAAAATGATTACATGGTCATTTATAAGAATGATATATGTAATGTAATATATCGAGTAAAAAAACAAAAATATATATATATATATATTTTTTTTTTTGTTTTTATATGATTAATATATTATATATATTAATCATATAAATAAATCTTAAATATATATAAAAAAAAAAAAATGAAATGAAATAAAATAAATATTTGGAATTTTTCAAATTTAAAAGTAAAAAAGTATAATCACATTTATAATATAAATATCATCTATATTTTATTTTATATTTTTTTTTCTTTTTACAATATATATATATTTTTTCTTTTTTTAATGTATTCTTAATTTAAAAATTTTTTTTTTTCTTTTTTACTATTTATTATTTATTTATTTATTATTTATTTATTTAGTTATTTATTTATTATTATTTATTTAGTTATTTATTTATTATTATTTATTTAGTTATTTAATTATTTATTTATTTATTTATTATTTATTATTTATTTATTTATTTATTATCTTTTATTTATTTATTTATTTATTTATTTATTTCTTTATTATTTATTTTATCTTTTATTTATTTATTATTTATTATTTATTATTAATTAATTTATTTATTTATTTATTATTAATTTATTTATTTATTATTTTTTATTTAGTTATTTATTTATTTATATATCTATTTATTTATTATCAATCTAATATGAAGTATCTATTTAGATACTTCATTTTTGATTTTGTGTTACGTTTAAAAATTTAAATAAACAAATGTAAATAAATAATGAATCGGATTAAAATTTTTTAATTTATTTATAAATCAATATTAGAAATAAAAAAAAGATAATCAAAAAAAAAAAAAAAAAATGTTTATTATATAATTAAATGAAATTTATTATTGTTTATTATTTGTTATTTATAAATTATTATTGTTTATAATTACTTATTTTATATTTACTTTTTATTTTGTTTTATTTTTATTTTTTTTTTTTAAAAAAAAACATTTATAATTTACATCATAAATATAAATTACTTTCTTTTATTTTTAATTTTTTATTTTTTTTTTATTTATTTATTTATTTTTTTTTATTAAATTTCTATTATTTTATATTATTTTCATCAAATAATGGTCAAATTTTATTATTTTGTGGTTATAATGAGAAAATGAATATTTTATTACCAAATGAAATTCATTTTCTCATTATAAACTTTGTTACAATAATATAAATAAAATAAATAAATAAAATAAATAAATAATAAAAAAAAAGTTATATTTAATAATAAAAAAACAAAAAATAAAAAATAAAAAATTATAATAAATAATAATGAAAAAAAAAAAGTCAAATGTGTTTTGAATTATTTATTAAATAATAAAAATCAATTAAGTAGAAACATTACAGATAATTTAAAAAATTACATATATGTATTTATGTTTAATTCTCTAAATAAAATAAATAAATAAAACAAACAAATAAATAAATAAATAAATAAATAAATAAATAAATAAATAAATAATAAATAAATAAATAATTAAATAAATAAATAATTAAATAAATTGAATATTAATTTATTTAATCAAGTCCGTATATTTAAAATTAGGTTGATATTATATATAAATATATAAAATAAAGGAGTTTATATATAAATATATTTCTTTTTATATTTAATATTTTTACAATCTAAAATCTTTTTATAACATTTAATCAAGATTCCTTTAAATAATATTAAATAATAATTCTTTTAAATTTCTATATCTACAATAATGAATGAATATTGTTGAAAAAAACGGAAACACAAAATAAATAAAAATACAATACAAAAACACATACATACGCACAAAGAAAAATTTCTTAGTATTATTATTGTTTGTTATTATTTTACTATTTAAATAATAGTTTATATATTAATTAATTAATTAATTCATTTGAATAAAAAATTTTTATAAAATATTATGCATGCATTCATTATTCATTATTCATTATTCATCTGTTATTTATTTATTTATTTATTTATTATTTATTTATTTATTTAGTTATTTATTTATTTATTTATTTAATTAATTATTTATTTATTTACTTATTTATTTATTTAAATTTTTATTATTTATTTATTTATTTATTTATTTAATAATTTAATTATTTATTTAATTATTTATTTATTTATTTATTTATTTATACATTTATTTATTTATTTAGTTATTTATTTATACATTTATTTATTTATTTAGTTATTTATTTATAATTTTTATTATTTTCTTTTGATATAAATTTATTTATGTTTTAATTATTTATCCATTTATTTATATAATATATAATTTAATAAAAGTTTAATATATGCATAATATTAATAAAAATAAATATTTGTAATATAATGATCATATATAATATACTACAGTTTAATTTATTATATATAATATATTAATTAAATATATTTATATATTGAGGTTAACTTAATTTATTAATTTATTGAACTTTTCAATATATATTAAAATATATTTTAATATATTTATATTATATTTATATTTAAAATTTTTACTTATATAACAATATTATTGTAATATATGTAAAATTAATTTATAATTTGTTTCAATATATTAACATGCTATAAAAATGATTTATTTAATAATTGTTATTCATTTAATTTTATTATTATATTTATTAAATTTATTAAGAAATTATTTATTTATTAATTAGCATTTTCCATTTTTTACCAAAAAGTTTAATGAAATTAAATTCCATAAGAAAAATGAAAAAAAGAAAAAAAAATTAATAAAAATATATT
This sequence comes from Anaeromyces robustus, assembly GCA_002104895.1. NCBI lineage: Eukaryota > Fungi > Neocallimastigomycota > Neocallimastigomycetes > Neocallimastigales > Neocallimastigaceae > Anaeromyces > Anaeromyces robustus. Next base: position 166,070 of record MCFG01000111.1, on the reverse strand, counting down.
AATATTGATTAATATTAATATATCAAATTTTAAATAAATAAATAAATAAATAAATGAATAAATAAATTAGTAAATAAATAAATATTCAATGAATTTATATATATAAATTAATAAATAAATAAATAAATTGGTAAATAAATAAATAAATATTAAATAAATAAATGAAAAAAATTTTTTTTAACTTCTTTTCATATAAAAATTTCTTTTTTTTTTTTTTTTTTTTTTTTTTTTTTTTTTTTTAATTTTAATTTTAATTTTAATATTAATAATTTAATTTTTTTTTTATTATTTTAATTTTTATTATATTATAATATATAAAAAATTATATTTATGAATATAATGTTTTATATTATATCATTTACTTTTTAATATAATAATTTATTATTCAAAAGCAAAGTAAATAAAAAAGAAACAAATTGTTTAATTATATAATAAAAACATAAAATATAAAATAATAAAAAAAAAAAAAAAAAAAAAAAAAAAAAACCAAACAATTAATAAAATTAAGATTATTATATAAAATATCAAACCAGTTTTTATCCTGGTTGTTAAGGCGTTGTCTTAGCATACATAAGGTCTCTGGTTCGACCCCGCGGGTCTGATGTTTCCTCTATGTGGGTTTTTCATCAGGACTTGTTCGACCGCCAGGTTAAGTATTGTCCTTCCTTAATTATACCAAACTTCTTAATTTAATAATTTATTGTACTGCCTGACACTTATAGTCTTTAATATTGTTTCTTTGAGAAAATCCAACCTGTACCAATCAATAACGTAGAATAACCAAGTGAATTAGAATCACGTGACCATTGGGCTTTTCATCAGCCTTGTTTGAGGTTTGTCGGGCACCGAGAATGTGTGGCTTGCGGATATAAATTCAGCAATTATTGTACATGATTGGGAAAGCCGAAGCTGACTTTCAGTATGGCAGTCCATGAGGGACACACTACCACCTAATTATTAGGGAGTGGGCTTACTGCTTCACATTAGGGAAGGTCAAAGAAGCATACCCCGGTCATAGCAAAAAAAAAAAAAAAAAAAAAAAAAAAAAAAAAAAAAAAAAAAAAAAAAAA